>JANAVB010018399.1:1263383-1500849 GCA_029216955.1 Iris pallida | reverse complement strand
GAGAGGGATTAGCTTCGGGAGAGAGAGAGGAGAGGACGTCGACGCGATGCCGACGTCGATACCGACGGCGATCACCGAAGCCGCAGGAGAGAGAGAGGAGAGACTGAATTTGGGGGGAATGCGAAAAGTTTCCCTGCCATTTCATTTAAAGTCTGGAACGTATATTAGCGACGGACTCGCGACGGCTCATAACCAGCCCGGTAGTCGCAATTATTGATACTTGCCGACTGAATATCCGTCGCTACGTAGTCGAAAAAAATGTCCCGCCAATTCTCTACACAATTTTCGCCAAATAATCGACTGAGTAGCGACGACTGGCCTTCCGTCGCTATATCTCAGACACCCTAGCGACGGATGTGCGACCTCCCCCCTAAAATTAAAAAAAAAAATGTAAAGGCGTGTGGTCGGTAAACCGTCGGCGAGTGGCCACGAAGCCGTAACGAACGCCGACTGAAAATTTCTGTCGCTAATATTCCGTCGCTAATTACTGTATTTGGTAGTGACATACACATATATATACACAATATACACACAAATATCCATATATACATAATATATTCATTTATTATAAAAATACTATTTACTAACCCCTTTTTATAAATATAAATATTTATATATATCTCATAAAATAAAATAAATACCAAACAATTCTAAAATTATTTCTAAAATTAAAAATAAATTATGTATCTATATTTATTTAATATATTAAAACTTTTATAAGAAAAACTTATTGATAATATATATATATATATATATATAATATATATATATATATATAAACAAAAAAAAAAAATATATAATATATAAAAAAATACTTATTTAACTAATAATGTTAAAACACTAACATTAATAATTTAAATAATATTAAATAATAAAATCATATAAATGACTATATTAGTCCTATTTAGAAAAGTGAGGGTGACAACTCCCAGGGGCTGGATCGTCACTAAAAGCTGTAAAAGTGGTCATCTAACCCACGAGTATGACCCTTTCCTTGGGCGGAAGATTCCTCCAGTTGCTCAAGTATCCCTTGCACTGTGCTAGAAGAATAAAGGGAAGTAAGAATATATATATATAATATATATAATATATATTTTATATATATATTATATATATATATATATATATATATATATATTTGAAACGCAGGCAATAACTCAGGGTCAGAATAGGACCTGAGAAGCTAAGGTAACGGAAGGAGCACCATGCCATAGAGGACCCACCGTGGAGCCATCCACTTCACCTTTTTAGGGGCAGGAGCGGTTGAAGACGATAAAAGGGGACGTTTCATCAGCAGGCTCAAGATCATTTCATCCTTTCGTCGCTCTTGACAATTGTCTGAAGCAATAGGAGACTCATGGCGAGCCTCGTCCACTTCTTATAGCTTCGGTCGATGTTGATCAAATTGGGTACCCACGATGAAGCTCCATTCCTGGTCAAAACCTGGCGGAGAACGAGAGTAACCAGGTAATAAAACGTTATGGCGGAGAATAAAAGGCAAGGTTCTTTATTCACGTCGGGAAAGGCGAACGTGGCCCCAGTGGAAACGGCAGTATAATACGTCCATACACGGGCACCGTCCAACAAACTCCCTTCATACCCTAAACAGGGGCTAGGGTTGCCTATCATGGTTCGGCCATAACTAAACTGTCGTGCGAAGCGGCTAGGCATATAAGGCTCCAAGTACACCTAATTCTGTTTCCGATAAACTTGGTGCTAAGGGCGGATTTATAATAGCCAGCGAAAAGCACTAGAAGTCAAGCCCCCTTTCGTATCGGTTCGATCGTCAAGTTCATCGCTGGCTCCATGGCCACCATAAGAAGGCGAGACCGGATTGAAGCTATATCTATCCGGGCGGCCTAGCACTCGCTTACATGTTGGGATGTCTACATAGACCCACTTCGATTTATGATAGTGGCGCAGGAGTGTATCTTCACCATCATCGCCATTTAGGACAGTGGAAGCAATCAGCCTTGGACGATTAAAGCTAACCAAGCCATCAGATAATGGTAGGGCAATTTTTGTCACGACCCGTACCCTAGAGTTAGGGCACGAGAACGTAACAACGCCCAGCCTACGCCGCGGGTGGTCGCGGTAGAACGCTGTCCTAGGTCTCAATGCATCTAACAGTATAAGACTAAACAGTTTATACTCCCCGAATGGGGGTGACATAGCAGAATGTAAACTCAATCACATCTAAGGTAGAGCATAAAGGAAGATAGATAAAACATGAAATCGAAAAGAGATACAACAGATAGAAGTCTAAGTGTCTAAGATACAAACTCAGAATACATCTCAAAACCCAAATACAGTAATCCATAAATACAACTCAAGATGACTGAAAATAAACTATAAGCAAAAACCTTAGCTATCTATGCAACCTCTACTGTCTCCTCTAGGCTAGCAGGCAACCTCCAGGCTATCTGTAAAATTTATCAACAGGTCCAGTCAGGACAGGAGCGAGTACATTATATCTCAACAGTTCATAGCAGGTTAGAAAATATAATCATGCAGTAAAGTAAGATACAGGTACTGAAGGAAATGTTGTATGTAAACAGATAGAGAGCTGTAATGAAATATCTACTATAAATAGAGAACTAACATGTGGCTAGTGAGTTAGAATACAATATAGACACGTAAATGGCATAGGAGATTCTGATAAGATACTATGAAAGAGATTCTGATAAGATACTACTTGGGTATTATTCACATGTCCAATTCTACTCCCCCGTACCCCAATCAATACACAAGGATCTAAATAGGTTATGTTATTGTACATGATATCACATGGGGGCCCATGAAAGGGTGCACATGATAGTATACATGGGGGCTCCGTAAACCTGAGAGTACGAGATTCACGGAGTGCACATGTATAATGAAAGCACAGGAGTACATGATAAAAGTGAAACGCACATGATACAATATACCTGATGCTCCCGAGGGGGATAACATCGCATATAGAGATCAATATAGTACCAATCCGTGTGACCATCATGATAGTATAAGTAAAGTAATCTACTGCAGGAAATAATTCTAAGCAGGATATGAAATGATCAGAGAATGTACTCGCCTGATATCTGAATGTCCAAGGTAAAGATACTGTCCGAGAAGAGGTGTCTGGCTCCTAATTAGAATAGCACAAGTCACAACATGTCCAGAAGAATATAAAGCACTACAATGCATTCTACATGAATCTAGGTCAAACTAGGCTAAAATCAACCCATGGTCAACTCTGGTCAACTGCACTAGTCAAACTAGGTCAAACTAGGTCATGTCCTAACCCTGTAAGTCTTACTAGGCCTAACCAAGACTATCCTAGCAAGCACACATCAATACAAGGCTATACAAGCCAACATACACCCAACTCTATATAGCATGCAATTATTCAATACTCAAATAGGCAAGAATTCACATTGGATATACACTAGGTAATCTATTACTTTAAGCTATATGTCTACATATATACACATGCATATATTGGTATTCAACATTAGGTCTATAATCACATTTCAAATGGTTATATAAACTTATATATTACAACACAAAATGCTAACATATATATAATATACATACATAGCTAAGTTAACTATATTCATAAATACTTATTTAAGAGGCTATGTGTGTGTATGTGAACATGGCAAAGGGGCAAGTGAGGGTTAAATGGGCATACATAGTGTATACATATCAAAGAGTGTCAAAGTGTAAGTGAACAATGTGTCAAGTGTGATAGTGTCAACATAGTGTAAGGGGTACATGAGGTAATATAGGACTTGTGTTAACATAGAACATTACATCTCATTAACTTGTAATTGCATACATTACATCTATTATTACATTACATTCATGCTTGCATTCATTCATCATTCATTTATTCTTGCACCACTATATGCACCAAATTATATACTAGAACCTACATATTCATTACAAGCCATACTTATACATGCTTACATTAGATAGGATACTTACCATCATACATTTTTATTTAACCAATTACTCATGCTTGCATTCTCTATTTAATTACATAATGTATATACATTAACATGGGTTAAAATCAAATAGAACATTATATTACACACAAGGGTGCACGAAATACATATGCCGAATAGTAACTCCTACTAATAATCAATACTGTACCATCTCAGCATGAATTAAAATTTAGGATTAAAGTATGTTATAGATCTATGTGTTAGCTTTTCGAAACTTCAAACGGATCGCATTTTCATTTCCGAAAACTACCGGAATCGCGAAAATACCGAGAACGCATTTGTCTTTCGTACAGCTGACACTCAAATACTTCTCCAGAAAGTTACAGAAAGAATTAGGCCTATTAATACATGTTTTTGGAAAGCTAACTTCAGTACACTCTTTTCAAAAAAACGGAAGATTAAACCGAACTTTGAGCTAGAAGTTATGACATTTCTAAGTTAGGACTAAAATTAAAAACGTGGATAAAAATCATGACGGATTTGGGTAGTTTGAGACAAAAGAACACAAGTATATAACATAATATATCAAGAACTCACTCTCTACACTAATATATATATAGAGACACTATAAAACACATCTCCAATACAAAAATATGAGATTAAACATGTAATAATTCATTCCTACTAACAACAACATAGTGTGTCCAAATTTGGGATTTTCCCACATGGACACAACCACAACACAAAGGACACTCCTATGACCTCCAAATGGACTAAAATGGACACAAATGGAGATACAACCATGGGGTCATTCCTATGGGTTCAAAATAGACCTATATGCATGAGGAAATAAAAAGGAGAAGGGACTTATACCTCCCGATAGATCGAATCGAAGAAAAACCTTCCCGGAGCGACACCGACACGTAGAGATTCCAAAAGGACACGAACGAGCTCGAATCCTCCCAAACTTGGGTAGCTTCCTCCTTGGCTAGAATGGAGAAGGAAAGAAGAGGATTTGGTGGCGAAATGGAAGGATTTGGTGGAGAAATTGCTAGGGATTGCTCTCTAGGAATTTGTGGAAGAACAAGAGAGAGTGTGGATGAAAAATAATGAAATGAACTTGAGCCTATCCTCTCCCAAAGTGGCTTGCCATATGGGGCTATTTGTCCTATTATGGTAAGGTCCAAAATGCCCCCACTAACCTATTCTATGAGTATTAGGAAAGGGCTAATTGGTTGGGGCTAAATTAGTCATTCTAAAGTCTCTAATCACACTAACCTTATCCATAATAATTAGTCTAACCTCTAACTAAAATATTTCTATCATGTGGACTAAAATTAATATCATATGGGCCATGTCTAACTAGTGTGTGGGTCCCACTAGAGTCAAACTACCCCCGGGTCCCCGTTTCAAGTCGGATTGAGTTGAAATTCGAACCCGACTCAAATAACCTCAAAACAATATCATAAATAATAATATCAAAATAATTCAAAGAGGTCAAATACAAAATATTCTTAGGCCAAAAATGATATTAAAATATCATAATCACATGGTTAGGCTCTAGGTCAAACAGTCTCTAGGGTTTCACTAGCAAAACGTCAAAACCACAAGTCATTGATTTAATAATTTTAAAATTATTTAAAATCACCAAATCATATCATGAATTAAATATCATTATTAAATAATTATAAACATAAATTTCAAAATTACCGTCATTTGGGAAACTGGGTGCTACAACTCTACCCACCTTAGAAAAATTTCGTCCTCGAAATTTAAGATCGATAGTACTCCTTCTAGAGCCTCTAACCTACCCAATATCTAAGGTAACACTTCCTAACACTGGAATAATAAACGGACATCTCAAAAGTGTCAATCTAGGAATACCTCCAATAGCTCTGCTGTACGGCGGTAATAGAACTTCAATAAAATATGGACTGGAACCTATATCCAAGGGACCTATTTTAAAGTAGTCTTAACTAAGGATGAAAAGGAACTGATCATAGGCTATAGGTATGCTCAAACTATTATCTTCCTATTAACCATCTATTAATACATCCTATTACCATAGGAACGATGCATTACTAAGACATATAGGCCCCTATCTCTCATAACACATTATACTCACCAAAAGACTAGTACATCCTATCAAGGCTGATACTATAATCTCTCTTAAATCTCCTAAGCAACATGTTTAGACACATCCCCACATCAAGGAGTAACCCATATATCTACAACTGATACTAATGGAGTGACGTCCCTATTTCCCAACAATCAAGGCCTAAATTTTTTTTCTAAATCATGCAATTTGAAGGAATATTATACAAGGTCAGGGTATACCGTAGCAGTTGGAAGTCTCACCTAGGTACACTAATCATTCTAGGTCAAAACAGTACTATGGTATCAACACACAAACAATCAAGGGTGTCCTAATTCGGAAGGTAAGGGAACAACAATCATCAAGGTTGTAGGGCTGTCTACCATCCTATATGAAAATTGGTCATTAACAAGCAACTAAGAAATTATTAAAAGGTTACTATTCCATAAAATAGCAAAAATTGAAAATTTAGACACAACAAATCACAAATAGATTTTGTCTTGACACGATCTAAGTTGATCAATTTCGGAATAAAACGAGATTTGGACAAGAAGGGAAATCAATGAAATCAATGTATGAGCACGAGCATCCAATGATGGAGGTTCAGGTCATGATTAAATTTAATTCGACTGAGTACGAATACGAGGTTCATAGGCGATGAAATGATTTCAAGAAGAATTATCAAGGCTATCGCGAATGAGACTCTAGGGTCAAGTTTAACTATGTCTCCATTCTCGTAGATTGATACATGAAAAAGCGAACCAAAGTGCAATAGGTTGATCAGACCATCATGTACCGGTTCTGATTAGACAATATGTTAGTGGGTGGCCACCCAATAAAATAGTCATGACCAAGCTCGAAAATAGATAAGCTTGTAAAACTAAGGCTAATTTAGCAGCACAAGATATAAGGGTGGTAATGATGAAAGGAATTATATAGTCCAAGTTTCTTAACCAACGGTTCAAGTAATCAGATAAGGTACAAGGTTAAGCATCTAAGAAATAAGCAGAACACCATCACATGTCGGGTCAAAAGAATTGAGTCAAGGCTGGATTTCTAATTGAAATAAGAAGAAATTTAGTATAATGGTAGAGGTTATAGTTTAGCCAGTTGACCAGAAAATCATATCAAGAAATACAGTACAAGAAGACGGGTTTTAGTGGACATGATATACCTACACGAAGGTGAGCTCATCTAGGTCTTACATATAAGATTTGTTGGAGGGTAACAGCTAGTATTACATTCCGAATATCAAAGTCATGATAAGGAACGTCAAGGATCTCAATTAGAAAGTGGTAGTTCAAGAGGTGGTAATTAATGCACAAAAATAATGAAGATCGAGTTAGTCATCTGCTTCTGATACTCTTAAGTTCATCTGGTCATAACTTGCCAATCATATCTTTACGTCACCAGTCTTCATATAAAAATTTAACCTTTACTTAAACCCTTACCATGACTACCGTAGGCAATTCCCAATTTCCAAACATCACTCTTGACACAACCCTCACATTTAGGAATCAAAATTAACCATTTATTTAAATTTCCAAGTTCTTTCACCTTGTCTTAAATTTGACCTAAAACCTCTAAATCTCGTTTACGAATTCCTTGAACTTGTTCAAATTGTTCTCCTCGTATTATTTAATTTAAATCTCTAGGCCTTACAAAACTTATCTTTCATCATAAAATCAACTTCCGTATTTCCTTCGACATACACCCTTGAATTTATTCTCCTAAAAATTTCACAATAATCTCTAAAGTTCCATAACTTTGTGCTCTCTCTATCCCTAGTCATTTCCTCGCAACATCTTGTTTAATATCCTTATTAAACACAATTAACTTCTCTTTTCCATTACTAACCTTCTACATAGCCTCAGAGTAAAAGTTTTCCCCAGAATCAATAACCAAGATTTTCTAAGTTCTCAAAACTAGGTTGACCTCTGATATCCTCATTAGTTTTGAATACACCTATAAACTATCTCATAACCCCAAAATTTCTCTAAATGTAATTGTTTCCAGATTGGCAGTATACATCTCTTTATTCTATTCGAGACCTTTACCACATTTCTATCTCAAGTTTCCATATGGAACACTCCATATTTGATTTCCTTTAGATCATCATAAAATAACCAGTTACATTTTCTCTAAGCTACACAATTTATGTCACTTCTTTAACATTTCTCAGGCAAAATGATATGAAGATTCAAGAGTTGTCAAGGTTTAGCTGACAGAATTATATACGAGACAGGGAATTGATATAATCAGGACAGGTATATAAGACAAGGAATGATGGTAGTAAAAATATGGCAGAAAAAGAATGATAATAGAATCTATTCTGCTTATCTATTTAAAAGAGGGACCCCTTTTTTTTGAAACAAGAATTATAATACCAAATCCAAAATAAGGCCTAGCAAAATCATTGGTTTATTGTATTAAGAAGAAATAAATTTTTGTAAGAAGTTACACAAGGTTTATAAAAATAGCTAAAGCTACATCCTAAGTAAACAATGAGAAACAAAACAAAACAAAACAACAATAATTCTCTCTTTTTTTTGAATGACTGAAACAAAAGTAGCAAAAACATGTTCGAAAATATTTAAGGTACAATCTGATAATCATATGCGTCTATCCAAAATCATGGTACTCTAAATCCTCGTCATACTAGTGAGCAAGGCTACGATAATCACAGAGTCCTTGACTTATGCACATACCTCTAGAATCATGGTATTTAACATTTTCGCGATGCCGCTAGCTTGGCTGCGAAAACCTTAAATTTCTACACCCGAGAAATATATTCAAAATCAGACTATATGACCTCACCATGCTGGCTAATGTGACTATAGAAGACAAGATTTCCATAAGTTAGATGACCTAGCCCATATAATTTCATCTTGCCAAAAATTAAATAAATCAACAATGAATACCAAAAAAAATCAAATTTATCAACGAACATCAAAATTCAGAAATGAACAAAATCCTTCAAATCATATAACTACAAACTCGGATGCTATAGCTAACATCAAGATTCAAATTTCAACAATCTTCATCAAAATCAATAAATACAAACTCAAATTCAATAATAATCCATCAAAATCAAATTCAATAGCAGAAAGTAAAGATAAATCAAATCAAAGAAAAAAGAAAAGAGTTTTCAAATCGGAGTTAAACAAGATTCTCAAGGGTCATCCCAGAAATCTCCCAAGGGATCCTAATGTGATTGAGTGTCTTCAAAAATATATCCCAATCCTACTGCAGGCTGTAGTGGTACTCTAGTTCGAATACCACTACACAAACTCGACCTGCATGGGCCACCACTAAAAGTGTGTCACGACCCGCACCCTAGAGTTAGGGCACGAGAACGTAACAACGCCCAGCCAACGCCACAGTGTCAGCGGTAGAACGCTGTCCTAGGTCTCAATGTATCTAACAGTATAAGACTAAACAGTTTACTCCCCGAATGGGGGTGACATAGCAGAATGTAAACTCAATCACATCTAAAGTAGAGCATAAAGGAAGATAGATAAAACATGAAATCGAAAAAGATACAACAGATAAAGTCTAAGTGTCTAAGATACAAACTCAGAATACATCTCAAAACCCAAATACAGTAATCCATAAATACAATCAAGATGACTGAAAATAAACTATAAGCAAATACCCTAGCTATCTATGCAACCTCTACTGTCTCCTCTAGGCTAGCAGGCAACCTCCAGGCTATCTGTAAAATTTATCAATAGGTCCAGTCAGGACAAGAGCGAGCATTATATCTCAACAGTTCATAGCAGGTTAGAAAATATAATCATGCAGTAAAGTAAGATACAGGTACTGAAAGAAATACTGTATGTAAACAAAGAGAGAGCTGTAATAAAATATCTACTATAAATAGAGAATCATGTGGCTAGTGAGTCAGAGTACAATATAGACATATAAATGGCATAGGAGATTCTGATAAGATACTATGGAAGAGATTCTGATAAGATACTACTTGGGTATTATTCACATGTCCAATTCTACTCCCCCGTATCCCAATCAATACACAAGGATCTAAACAGGTTACGTTATTGTACATGATATCACATGGGGGCCCATGAAAGGGTGCACATGATAGTATACATGGGGGCTCCGTGAACCTGAGAGTACAAGATTCACCGGAGTGTACATGTATAATGAGAGCACAGGAGTACATGATGAAAGTGAAACGCACATGACACAATGTACCCGATGCTTCCGAGGGGATAACATCGCATGTAGAGATCCATATAGTACCAATCCGTGTGACCATCGTGACAGTACAAGTAAAGTAATCTACTGCAGGAAATAATTCTAAGCAGGATATGAAATGATCAGAAAATGTACTCGCCTGATATCTGAATGTCCAAGATAAAGATACTGTCGGAGGAGAGGTGTCTGGCTCCTAATTAGAACATCACAAGTCACAACATGTCCAGAAGGGTAATATAAAGCACTACAATGCATTCTACATGAATTTAGGTCAAACTAGGCCAAAGTCAACCCTTGGTCAACACTGGTCAACTGCACTAGTCAAACTAGGTCAAACTAGGTCATGTCCTAACCCAGTAAGTCTTACTAGGCCTAACCAAGACATCCTAGCAAGCACATCAATACAAGGCTATACAAGCCAACATACACCCAACTCTATATAGCATGCAATTATTCAATACTCAAATAGACAAGAATTCACATTGGATATACACTAGGTAATCTATTACTTTAAGCGATATATGTCTACACATATATACACATGCATATATTGGTATTCAACATTAGGTCTATAATCATGGCATTTCAAATGGTTATATAAACTTATATATTACAACACAATATGCTAACATATATATATAATATATATACATAGCTAAGTTAACTATATTCATAAATACTTATTAAAGAGACTATGTGTGTGTATGTGAACATGGCAAAGGGGCAAGTGAGGGTTAAATGGGCATACATAGTGTATACATATCAAAGAGTGTCAAAGTGTAAGTGAACAATGTGTCAAGTGTGATAGTGTCAACATAGTGTAAGAGGGTACATGAGGTAATATAGGATTTGTGTTAACATAGAATATTACATCTCATTAACTTGTATATTGCATACATTACATCTATTATTACATTACATTCAGGCTTGCATTTATCATCATTCATTTATTCTCTTGCACCACTATATGCACCATACATTACATACTATGGAACCTACATATTCATTACAAGCCATACTTATACATGCTTACATTAGATAGGACTTACTCCTCATACATTATTTATTTAACCATTTACTCATGCTTGCATTCTCTATTTAATTACATAATGTAATACATTAACATGGGTTAAAATCAAATAGAACATTATATTACACACAACGGTGAACAAAATGCATATGCCGAATAGTAACTCCTACTAATAATCAATACTGTACCATCTCAGCATGAATTAAAATTTAGGATTAAAGTATGTTATAGATCTATGTGTTAGCTTTCCGAAACTTCAAACGGATCGCGTTTTCGTTTCCGAAAACTCCCGGAATCGTAAAAACACCGAGAACGTGTTTGTCTTTCGTACAGCTGACACTCAAATAATTCTCCAAAAAGTTACAGAACGAATTAGGCCTATTAATACATATTTTGGAAAGCTAACTTCAATTCGCTTCTTTTAAAAAAAAAGATTAAACCGAGCTTTGAGCTAGAAGTTATGACATTTCTAAGTTAGGGCTGAAATTAAAAATGTGGATAAAAATCATGACGGATTTGGGTAGTTTGAGACAAAAGAACACAAGTATATAACATAATATATCAAGAACTCACACTCTACACTAATATATATATGTGACACAATAGAACACATCTCCAATACAAAAATATGAGATTAAACATGTAATAATTCATTCATACATAACAACAACACATAGTGTGTCAAAATTTAGGATTTTTCCACATGGACACAACCACAACACAAAGGACACTCCTATGACCTCCAAAAGGACACAAAATGGACACAAATGGAGATACAACCATGGGGGTCATTCCTATGGGTTCAAAATAGACCTATATGCATGAGGAAATGAAAAGGAGAAGGGATTTATACCTCCCGGTAGATCGAATCGAAGAAAAACTTCCCGGAGCGACACCGACACGTAGAGATTCCAAAAGGACACGAACGAGCTCCGAATCCTCCCAAACTTGGGTAGCTTCCTCCTTGGCTAAATGGAGAAGGAAAGAAAAAGATTTGGTGGCGAAATGGAAGAATTTGGTGGAGAAATTGCTAGGGATTGCTCTCTAGGAATTTGGGGAAGAACAAGAAAGAGAGAGTGTGGATGAGAATAATGAAATGAACTTGAGCCTATCCTCTCCCAAAGTGGCTGGCCATATGGGGCTATTTGTCCTATTATGGTAAGGTCCAAAATGCCCCCACTAACCTATTCTATGAGCATTAGGAAAGGGCTAATTGGTTGGGGCTAAATTAGTCATTCTAAAGTCTCTAATCACACTAACCTTATCCATAATAATTAGTCTAACCTCTAACTAAAATATTTCTATCATGTAGACTAAAATTAATATCATGTGGGCCATGCCTAACTAGTGTGTGGGTCCCACTAGAGTCAAACTACCCCCGGGTCCCCGTTTCAAGTCGGATTGAGTTGAAATTCGAACCCGACTCAAATAACCCCAAAACAATATCATAAATAATAAAATAATATCAAAATAATTCAAAGAGGTCAAATGCAAAAATATCCTTAGGCAAAAAATGATATTAAAATATCATAATCACATGGTTAGGCTCTAGGTCAAACAGTCTCTAGGGTTTCACTAGCAAAACGTTAAAACCACAAGTCATTGATTTAAATAATTTTAAAATAATTTAAAATCACCAAAAATCATATCATGAATTAAATATTATTATTAAAAATAATTATAAACACAAAATTTTAAAATTACCCTCATTTGGGAAACTGGGTGCTACAATTTTGCTCGAGGAAATTTATTGCATCGACTGGAAGGCTTTATAATCCTTCCAGAGAAAACCCTCACATCTCTAATAAGGTTGCAGACCATAGCCGAAAGCAACACCAACGAATGGCCAAAAGCCAACCAAACAGCCGTCATGATGAGTTCCTTGCCGAGTCGTCCCACGGAGCCTAGGCCTCACGGGACCACGACTTTCCGTAACCATATCATCAGAAAGTCTGCTAACGCAGCTTTTCGGCTAACGGGAACGGAATTTTGGTGGAAGCAACTAAAGACCGCAGAAGCAGAGATTTCCTTATCAACCACAGAAGGCGGCTGTGTCTTTGATTTCACATACATGTCTTCTATCTCAGCAAGGTTGTACGTCCTACGAATAGATGGTTGTATAGTCCGACCTATTGATGTTCGATAACAAAAAAATACTACCTCTAAGCATTCATATGGGGCATGGCGTGCGTGGAATCCTGACACACACAAGCCTGGTGATGACAGAGTAACTCTTTGTACACCTCTACCATCTCAGGGTGCTGATCTTATAGCCCCTTAAGCTTTTCTGGGGTAGGACAATATTCTTTATAGGGGTTATCGCCTAGGGTAGCTTGGAAACGGCGAACATCTCGTGAAGGTGTAAGCCCCTGAATTTAGGGCTTATTTTTTTTCAATTTTATAAATCAATTATTTTGAATAAATATTATTATTTGATTTAATGCTCTTTACCGTGACTTGGATTTCTAAAGCATCAGGGATGCCAGTCTCTGGAAACTTCCTTCTGGAAGTTTGTAATAGACGAGATTATCTTCATGTTGATATATCGTGTCCCACTCGAACTCGTTCTCTTGTGTTTTTTTTGTATCGCGCAACTTCGGGTCAACTTAGACCAAATGAATCGTTGAATAATTATTCACACTTTTATCTTTGATCATCGTTTGCACGTTACCGTGACTTTTAATTTAGGAGCACCAGACCAGTCGTTTCTTAGAACCAATTTGTCATGCCTGATCTACTCGAGACGCTCTTCACCCAGGACCTTCGTGTCCCACTCAGATACTCAATTTTGTGCTTCATTTCCTTCGCACAACTTTTGGGTCAATTTAGGCCAATTAATTATCTACCGTAAAATCTGATTTAATTTCCAATTTAATTTTCGGGCCCGACATTGGTCCAATCCAGTCGACCCAATATATGGCCTGGCCTGTTTTGAGCCTACTATGCACGTGCCACTTGCGTACCACCGATCTGATCTCCCTTGTGGTCCTATTCCGTCCGTGATTTTAATTGGTTTAAATTATAAATTAATTAAATCTTGCCTTCGACTTTGTCCA
Source organism: Iris pallida (assembly GCA_029216955.1). NCBI lineage: Eukaryota > Viridiplantae > Streptophyta > Magnoliopsida > Asparagales > Iridaceae > Iris > Iris pallida. The sequence continues at coordinate 1,486,524 of JANAVB010018399.1, read as the reverse complement.
AACTTCGCCCAACGTCCGACCCAGTTTGGCGTGGACCCTACCATGACAGCCCATACACCCCACAGATATTTTCTCATTTTTTCCTACTCAAAAATATCTATTTCTCTCTCTTTGTATATATATATATATACACATATATATATAATATATATATAATATAGTCTCTCTCTCTCATCACTCACACACACACAAATATCTCACCCCCTCATATCACCTTCTCTCTCCCCCTTGTACCCGACCAGCACACTACCCGTCTCTCTTATTCTCTCTCTCTAAATATCTTCTTAATATCTCTCTTTATATATATATACATACATATATTATATAATATAATCTCTTCTCTCTTCACTTATAAAAACACACAACCTATCACCATCACCCCCTTCACGTACAGGAACAACACCCCCTCCCCAAAATTTCAAACACACACACACACACTCCTCCTTCTCCATCTTTATTTCATTTTATTATTTCCATTCTCCTCCTTCTTCTTTGTTCTTCAAAACAAGGCACCATCACCACCAGCACGAGCTCCACCACTCTCACCACCATGAGCACAACCACTCTCTTCCTTCTCCTCCTGAGCGCAACTGCGCCACCTCACCTCGACCGTCGCCCCGCCGCGTGCAGCCGCGCCGCCACGGCCACCACCGTCGGGCAGCAGTCGCCGCCGCGTCGCAGTGCACGCTCGTGCGCAACAGCTTGCTGCACAGCAGCAGCTACAGTAGCAGCCGCAATGGCTGTCACACCACCGCACGCGACCACCCCGGTCGGCCCCCGTCGCGGTGAGCCCCTCCACGCCGGGCGTACACCCCCGCACCCTCCCGTGGCGACCAACGTCCTCCGGGACGCGCCGTCTAGGCGATTTCAGCATTTTTTTGGAGTTCCATCGACGCGCCGGCGGAGAAGTTTCAGAATTCGTGTTCCGTCGTAGCGACTTCGTGCGAATTTTCTGGACAATCCGACCGTTGGATCAGCGATTGCTTCGCTCTGCCTCAATCTCGGTATATCCACCTTCACTTCTATCAATTTTTGTTCGTTAATTTCATCGTTTGATACATCAAAACTGGCCACCAAGTTGACGTTTTAATTTGAACTATTTTTGGACAGTTTCGTGATGCCAACTTCGCAGGTTAGTATCTTCGTCGTCGCAGCTCCATTTTGCACGCTACCAGTTCCGTGCACAGCTGGTATAACCCTCTTCCTGTCCCCTTTAGATTTCATTTCAGTTTGAGCTTGGTAGTCGGTCGAATTCGACGCCAAAGTTGGCCGTTCGAATTCTTAGTATTGCACTTGTAAAATTCTATTTTTGAACCCGGGACTCCAGATTCAATTTCTGACACCACCAGTAGGCTTGTGGCATCGTTCCGGCCAATTTTCATATAAAGTTTGTTAGATTTGGAGAACGTGGGCCCTGGCACGCATTTCGGTGCAAAGTGGGTCCCACTTTCTGGGTCAACGGGTCATTTTGAGTTTGGCTCATCGGAATCTAATTCCGGATATACCGTTGAGTTCGTATCGTCATTCTGGACTCGTTGATATAATTTGCTGATTTTTGAGGACATTAGCTCCGACACGCTTTTCCGTGAAATTGGAATTTCAATGTCCTGGTCAACGGACCAATTTGAGATCGGGTCAACGGAATCCAATTCTGGATATACCGTTGGGTTCGTATCGTCATTCTGGATTCGTGGACATATAATTTGTTAGGTTTGGTGCACTTTTATTTTGGCACATTTTTCGTTGCAAAGTGTGTCCAACGGACATCATTTTGGCCCAAAATTACCGTTTTGCCCTTGTGTCCAAATTGGACTTTTGGACAGGCTATCCTAACTGATTTGACCATTCTAGACACGTTGGTGATATTTATTTTATCATCCGACAACATCTGTAGGTTTTTACCCTATTATTATAATCCTTCTCCTTTGTGGTATTTTAAGAACCATCGATTCCAGTGATTTCACAACCACTGAAATTGAATGTGTTGACCCTGTAGATGTTTGTAAGGACTAGCTTTGATCCAATTTGACCATGGTTGACTACTTTGACCGAACGTCGAAATAGAGTCAACATTTGACCTAGGTTAGACTAGTTTTGACCCGGTTGACCACAGTTGACTATTTTGACCAAAGTCAACCGGAAGTCAACCGTAGCCTACAATTGACTAGAACTGAACCAGAGTTGACCAGTGGACCCAAAGTCAACTGTTAGTCAACATTAGTCAAGTTTGACCCGAGTTGACCTAGAGTTGACCAGAGTTGACCAGTTGACCGAAAGTCAACTGTAAGTCAACCCTTGACTTAGATTGACCTAGTTTGACTTGCTTGACTTGTCTTGACCTAGTTTGACTTAGTATGACTTGATTTTACTTCCAAACCCTTATATTGATACAGTATTTCCACCTATAGGTTCTCGAGGCACTGTTCTTGGACCAGTTGACATATTCCACCAGATCTCAGGCGAGTACATTCTTTGATAATATTTCTGTTTTATGATATCGTCTATGTTTCTTGTATTTAGTGTAGATACCCTTGTTCTCTTGACACATTGTTCACACGGATTGGTATTTTTCTGGATCCCGTCATGAGATGTTTTTCTTCGCTTTTCTTGGTATATCTTGTGAAAGTCTTCCTTGTTCCTTGTGCATTGTATAGACACGATTCCTGCGAAGGCTAGCTACCCTCTCGGAGAATCGCGTGTCCTGATGTGTCATGTTTGGATCCATTATACTAGTCGGGGACGAGAATTATTAGTGTAGATGTGTGGTCATTATCCACCTTGTTATTCTTGTAGATCTTGTGAGTTTAATCATACACCCCACGTATGATTAACCAGGCAGTAGACCTTGTGCAGACCCAAGCCGGCCACATGTTGAAACTTGTACTCACACACTTAGATAGATGATTCTTGATTCTTGTACATGCCATGATCAGTTTTACTTGCCTTGTTCTAGCTCTAGATTTACAGCTTACCTTGCCATGATACTCACATGTACATTTCATGATTCATTGTATATTCTCTCTATTTACTGCTACATTTTTAATATCATCTAATTAGAACTGTTATTTGAGATCTGTGCTCGTTCCATCCTGACTGGATATGTTGACAAAATTTGAGGAGTAGTTGTGCCCTCAGTATTTGGACTTCATAATGTTGCTAGCTGAGGTGGATCTCACTATTCTTCTATGTGAGTTGCCTGGTAGTTATCCTTAGTTAGTCTTGTTGTTCCTTCTTTATTTCCTGTCTTATGATCATTGTAGATTCTAGTTGTTCTAGTGATATTGTTATTATTTCTTGTCTTATCTTCCTAAGTTTTCGTGATGTACATGAGTACATTTCTAGTTATGGATCCTTAGATGTTGTAGTTAGTATAGTATACTTGACAGCGTTCTATCGCCGATACCGCAGCATAGGCTGGGCGTGGCCCACGTATTCGTACCCGTATATCCGGGTGCGGGTCGTGACACATTTTTAGTGGTGGCCCATGCAGGTCAGTCTTTGCAATTAATGCGAAGTCGTGGTAGTACTTGAGCTTATCTGTACTACTGCGAGCCTGCCCTAGGATTAAGGTTGAGTAATGGAATATTTTAGGATTTTGGTACTCAGTCACATATTAGGAACTCTTGGCAGATTCCAGGGATGACCCCTGGGAATCTTATTTCGAACTTTTCGAAACTTTTCTTATTTGTTCCTGTCCATCCTGATTTCTGAATATCTGTCCGTTATCAACTTTATTCTTCTTGGAATGAGTTATGGACCCCAGAGGGAAGGTATAAGTTAAACTTATATATCTTCTAGGTTGAGACGGAAATATTATTTGCCAGTCTCATATCAGGTTGAGATTATTTTAGATTATATTCCAATAATTTTCTTTATTTTGACCTAGATCGTATCTTTGGGACTTCTCCTGAAAACTTTTCCTAAATCCTGTCTCGGAATCTGTTTTTGCTAGTTCCCATTTACTTATCCTTGATTCGTCGTAGAATTTTGAATCTTGATGTTCGTTCGTTGTTGACTTTGACTTTGTATCTAAGATCAATTTTTATAAATTGAGTTAAGATATTCTGATAAACATATTCGATGAGAACGATAAATGTCTATTTTATTTATGGAGTTTAGAATTTATCGTAGTCATACTAGCTAGCACGACATGGACGTGGAGCCTGATGTTGGTTAAACTATCCTAGTTATGGAATTTGGATTTTCTTGCAGCCATACCGGTTGGCGTGGTAAGAATTCCAGATGACATGATTTAGGGTGTATACCTTAGTTATGGACTCTATCGTTATTACAGCTATGCTTACTGGCGTAGCAATAATTCTGGCAACATAATTTCAGGAAGACGTGTATGGTTATCAGACTGTATCTTAAATCGGATCACTTTGTCATGACCGGATGAGCAAGAACAAATTCTTATCATTATCCTTCCCCATCTTGGTTAACTCTGTCTATCTACAGCCTAACTAGGATTTTTTGACAGTATTATTTTGTGTTCCAGCTTTCGTATGATTTGACTAAACTTCTTCTTTAACCACTTGGATAATTCTTCTTGTCCTTTCGGTAATAGTTGAAAGTGCCTCATGGACTGATTCAAGGAAAGTTCGAAAAGTAATTTATCCTTGTATTACGGAATCGGGAGTTTGCATCCAGAGAAATACTAGCGAGGCATGACTTCAGATAACGGCATCATGGTTAAATATGTTTCTCGAATTCTACCTGGACCACTCCCTAAGCATTTTTGACTAACATCTTCTCCCTTATTTTGCAAAAAATGTTTGGAAATATTCACGAATATTAGCCAAGTTAAGTTCAGGAACCTATATTATCTAGCGTGGTAGCTGTGCATGCAGCCATCCGTTGTATTATGGAACCATGAAGTTAATCGCAGCCAGATGCACACTAGCGCGATAGTAACTTCATGTGACATAATGGAGGTATATGGTTCTTGAATTTTACTTCGACTACGTTCTATGTATTTCGTTTGACCTCGTACTATTCTTGGAAATATTTCGATAATCTTTCCTGTCTTGCTTGACCCTTACCTTGTCTGAATGTTGATATGGATTGCTAGACCCAGTCTTAGGCCCTGGTTACCTTCTATTTTTGACGATTGGATAGCCAGACCTTGTTAACAGACTTTGTAGTGTAACTATAATATGTTATATGTGTGATTGTGATGAGTATATTTTTTTGGGATTCATTGGGTTAAGCTTATAGGACAGATATGACTGACTATAGTGGACTTAGAAAACCATTAAGGATGATTAGTTTGATGGTATGGATTGATTTTAAGGTATCTAAGAAGGGGTAATGGAATATTATATTATTGTGACTATGGATTTAGGACTAGAATCTTGTGCTTAGATTTGAGGGTATATTCAGGATTTCTTGAGTAAAAGAGAGAAGGTTTAATTCCCGGAATAGGTTTTGAATGTATAATTTCATGGAGCTTGTGATTAGTAGGATAAAGATATTTAGGACGAGATAAGGAAACAAACAAATTGCTTTTGAGATTGAAATTTTGGTTGATTGCCAATCATTGTGATATATATATATATTATATATATATATATATATATATATATAATATATATATTTATATATATAAATATATAATATTATATATATATATATATATATATATATACGTATCTCGAGGATGACCTATATTTTAGAGTATATGTAAAGGTTTTATTGATATGAAGATTCTAAGGGGTAAATAGACATGGTTTTTATGGAAGAAGCTTGATGAACCTGAACCAAATACCAATAGAGAAACAGCATAGGTGATCACAAAGGTAGCATATTAAGTACAGTACCAATAGCAGTTGCATGTTTTAGCTTGACCTATATGATGATTTTAATTTCAGGACGAAATTTTAATAAGGAGGGTAGGATTGTAAGCCCCTGAATTTAGGGCTTATTTTTTTTAATTTTATAAATCAATTATTTTGAATAAATATTATTATTTGATTATTGTTTGATTTAATGCTCTTTACCGTGACTTGGATTTCTAGTGCATCAGGGATGCCAGTCTCTGGAAACTTCTTTCTGAAAGTTTGTAGTAGACGAGATTATCTTCATGTTGATATATCGTGTCCCACTCGAACTCGTTCCCTTGTGCTCTTTTTGTATCGCGCAACTTCGGGTCAACTTAGACCAAATAAATCGTTGAATAATTATTCTCACTTTTATCTTTGATCATCGTTTGCACGTTACCGTGACTTTTAATTTAGGAGCACCAGACTAGTCGTTTTCTCAGAACCAACTTGTCATGCCTGATCTACTCGAGACGCTCTTCACCCATGACCTTTGTGTCCCACTCAGACTCCATTTTGGGCTTTATTTCCTTCGCACAACTTTTGGGTCAATTTAGGCCAATTAATTATCTACCATAAATCTGATTTAATTTCCAATTTAATTTTCGGGCCCGACATTGGTCCAATCCAGTCGACCCAATATATGGCCCTGGCCTGTTTTGAGCCTACTATGCACGTGCCACTTGCGTGCCACCGATCTGATCTCCCTTGTGGTCCTATTCCGTCCGTGATTTTAATTGGTTTAAATTATAAATTAATTAAATCTTGGCTTCGACTTTGTCCAAACTTGGCCCAACGTCTGACCCAGTTTGGCATGGACCCTACCATGACAGCCCATACACCCCACTGATATTTTCTTATTTTTTCCTACTCAATAATATCTATTTCTATCTTTGTATATATATACACATATATATATATATATATATAATATATGTCTCTCTCTCTCATCACTCACACACACACAAATATCTCACCCCCTCACATCACCTTCACTCTCCTCCTTGTACCCGACCAACACACTCCCCCTCTCTCTTATTCTCTCTCTCTAAATATCTTCTTAATATCTCTCTTTATATAATATATACATACATATATATTATCTATATATATAATCTCTCTCTCTCTCTTCACTTATACAAACACACAACCCATCACCATCACCCCCTTCACGTACAGGAACAACACCCCCTCCCCAAAATTTCAAACACACACACACTCCTCCTTCTCCATCTTCATTTCATTTTATTATTTCCATTCTCCTCCTTCTTCTTTGTTCTTCAAAAATAAGGCACCATCACCACCATCACGAGCTCCACCACTCTCACCACCTTGAGCACAACCACTCTCTTCCTCCTTCTCCCGAGCACAACTGCGCCACCTCACCTCGGCCGCTGCCCCGCCACGTGCAGCCGCGCCGCCACGGCCACCACCGCAGGGCAGCTGCCGCCGCCACGTCGCACGCACGCTCGCGCGCAGCAGCTTGCTGCACAGCAGCAGCAGCTGCAGTAGCAGCCGCAGTGGCTGTCGCACCACCGCACGCGACCACCCCGGTCAGCCCCGTCCGGTGTGCCCCCCAGGCCGGGCGCACACCCCCGCACCCTCCCGTAGTGGCCAACGTTCTTCGGGATGCGCCGTTAGGCGATTTCAGCATTTTTCTCGGAGTTCCGTCGACGCGCGCGCGGAGAAGTTTCAGAATTTGCGCTCCGTCGCAACGATTTCACGCAGATTTTCTGGATAATCCAACCGTTGGATCGACGATTTCTTCGCTCTGCCTCAATCTCGGTATATCCACCTTCACTTCTCTCAATTTTTGTCCGTTAATTTCGTCGTTTGATACATCAAAACTTGCCACCAAGTTGACGTTTTAATTTGAACTATTTTTGGACAGTTTCGTGATACAAACTTCGCGGGTTCGTATCTTCGTCGTCGTAGCTCCGTTTTGCGTGCTACCTGTTCCGGTGCACAGCTGGTATAACCCTCTTCCTGTCCCCTTTAGATTTCATTTCAGTTTGAGCTTGTTAGGTTGGTCGAATTCGACGCCGAAGTTGGCCGTTCGAATTCTTAGTATTGCACTTGTAAAATTCCATTTTTGAACCCGGGACTCCGGATTCAATTTCTGACACCACCAGTAGGCTCGTGGCATCGTTCTGGCCTGTTTTCATATAAAGTTTGTTAATTTGGAGAACGTAGGCCCTGGCACGCATTTCGGTGCAAAGCGAGTTCCACTTTCTAGCTCAACGGGTCATTTTGAGTTCGGCTCATCGAAATCCAATTCCGGATATACCGTTGAGTTCTTATCATCATTCTGGACTCGTTGACATATAATTTGCTGAGTTTTGAGGACATTAGCTCCGACACGCTTTTCCATGCAAATTGGAATTTTCATGTCCTGGTCAACGGACCAATTTGAGATCGGGTCAACGGAATCCAATTCTGGATATACCGTTGGGTTCGTATCGTCATTCTGAATTCGTGGACAATAATTTGTTAGGTTTTGTGCACTTTTATTTTGGCACATTTTTCGGTGCAAAGTGTGTCAAACGGCGGACATCATTTTGGCCCAAAATTATTGTTTTGCCCCTGTGTCCAAATTGGACTTTTAGACAGGCTATCCTAACTGATTTGACCATTTTGGACACGTTGGTGATATTTATTTTATCATCCGACAACATCTGTAGGTTTTTACCCTATTATTATAATCCTTCTCCTTTGTGGTATTTTAAGAACCATCGATTCCAGTGATTTCACAACCACTGAAATTGAATGTGTTGACCCTGTAGATGTTTGTAGAGACTAGCTTTGACCCAGTTTGACCATGGTTGACTACTTTGACCGAACGTCGAAGTAGAGTCAACATTTGACCTAGTTAGACTAGTTTCGACCCTGGTTGACCACAGTTGACTATTTTGACCAAGTCAACCGGAAGTCCACCGTAGCCTACAATTGACTAGAACTGAACCAGAGTTGACCAGTGGACCCAAAGTCAACTATTAGTCAACATTAGTCAAGTTTGACCCGAGTTGACCTAGAGTTGACCAGAGTTGACCAGTTGTCCGAAAGTCAACTGTAAGTCAACCCTTGACTTAGATTTACCTAGTTTGACTTGCTTGACTTGTCTTGACCTAGTTTGACTTAGTATGACTTGGTTTTACTTCCAAACCCTTATATTGATACAGTATTTCCACCTATAGGTCCTCGAGGCACTGTTCTTGGACCAGTTGACATATTCCACCAGATCTCAGGCGAGTACATTCTCTGATAATATTTCTGTTTTATGATATCGTCTATGTTTCTTGTATTTAGTGTAGATACCCTTGTTCTTGACACATTGTTCACACGGATTGGTATTTTCCTGGATCCCGTCATGAGATGTTATTCCTCGCTTTCCTTGGTATATCTTGTGCAAGTCTTCCTTGTTCCTTGTGCATTATATAGATGATTCCTGCGAAGGCTAGCTACCCTCTCGGAGAATTGCGTGTCATGATGTGTCATGGTTGGATCCATTATACTAGTCGGGGACGGGGAGTATTAGTGTAGATGTGTGGTCATTATCCACCTTATTATTCTTGTAGATCTTGTGAGTGTTAATCATACACCCAACGTATGATTAACCATGCCAGTAGACCTTGTGCAGACCCAAGCCGACCACATGTTGAAACTAGTACTCACACACTTAGATGATGATTCTTGATTCTTGTACATGACATGATCAGTTTTACTTGCCTTGTTCTAGCTCTAGATTTACAGTTTACCTTGCCATGATACTCACATATACATTTCATGATTCATTGTATATTCTCTCTATTTACTGCTATATTTTCAATATCGTCTAATTAGAAATATTATTTGAGATTTATGCTCGTTCCATCCTGACTGGATATGTTGACAAAATTTTAGGAGTATTTATGCCCTCAGTATTTAGACTTCATGATGTTGCTAGCTGAGGTGGATCTCACTATTCTTCTATGTGAGTTGCCTGGTAGTTATCCTTAGTTAGTCTTGTTGTTCCTTGTTTATTTCCTATCTTATGATCATTGTAGATTCTAGTTGTTCTAGTGATATTGTTATTATTTCTTGTCTTATCTTCATTAGTTTTCGTGATGTGACATGAGTACATTTCTAGTTATGGATCCTTAGATGTTCTAGTTAGTATAGTATACTTGACAGCGTTCTACCGTCGATACCGCGGCGTAGGCTGGGCGTGGCCCTCGTATTCGTACCCGTATATCCGGGTGCGGGTCGTGACAGAAGGGCTAGCCCCATATCTCGGCAGGGTCGAAAGAAGGTCCCGGTGTCGTAATTAAATGATTCCAGTAAAACCAAGAACAAGGACTTATTGCAAGGAATGCCATATTCAGTTCCCCTAATCGTACGACGAAGGTTAGTGTATGCAATATCCTTCTTAAAATTACTCATAACCCATCGGGTCAGGTTTCTCCACTTTCGATCAAATGGCATCCATCCTTCAGGGTAAAATGAACCCTTCGAATAACCACAGCCAGATACTAAGAGTTTGTTGGCAAAAGTAGAAGCACGAGACGATGACAATTCAGTAGGCACATCATTGAACCTGTGCCCAAGGAGCAACACTTGTTGAGATGAGGATGAACTACCCGGGATAGCCACAGGAATACTCTGATCTGCAGAACCTTCGCCCGTCTAGATTCGATCCGAGGTCACACCTGACTGGGGTTAAGCCCCAGTCCTATCGTCATTCCTCGACAAAATAGAAGAAGTCCGATAATGGCAAATGGTGCTCGGTCTGTGGAATATATAGGTGGAGGTTGTTACTCTTGATAAACTACTCCAATATTAGGGAGAAGAGGTCTGACTCCCCGGGACAATCTGTCATCAAAAAGAAATTGGGGATTTAACTGCCCTGTACTAGTATCCGGAGAAGGGGTCAACCTTCCTTGGTCCAGTATACGACAGAAGTGAGCCGAAGTCTGCGCCCGTATTACTTGCAACTGCCAATTCAGATAGTCCGCGATAAGAAATTGTTGAAAAGGGATGAGGAGCTCCTGTTCGAAGTCAATCCCCGATGAACAGAGAGGAAAGTCGTATAGATTTTGCTCAATGGGATGGTCACAGAAACTAAATAACAAAAAAATTACATAGAAAAGGGTGAGCGAATACAGCATTAGCGCAGATGCCCACAGAAGCAGGAAGATCGAAGTAGATACCTGCTACGGGTAGGCGCACATCAAGATGAATCACTGTGCCAACAGTTGAAGGTTCATCGAGATCTCCAATATCAGAAATAGCCATCTTTTTCTTCACCTTATTGGGGCCAGCCGCAAGAGCTTTTAAGGTTTTTGACCTTTTGGGGGCCATGGCGAAGAGCTAGGGTTTTGGAGAAAGAACTCTTGTGTAGACTGCTGAAGAAAATATGAAGGTAGGAAGGTTCTCTCTCCCCCCAAAATGTCTGCTTATAAGAAAGGATACGTTCGCAGGAGAAGACAAAATTCCTCAGACGCCGTGGGTTCAGAAAAAAGGGTCATGATGAACGTTCGCGTGATACGAGGAATTATGACCACGCTTAAGGAGGAGGCAGCTTAACGTATTTAATGCTGGAGCCTAAGCACATAGTCAGCCTATCCGCAAGAGGTGATGGGTATGTCCTCTACACAAAAAAAGAGGAGACATGTGTCATGCTTCTTTTCAAAGTGCCCTAAGCTTGAACCAAGTTCGAGACACTTCGAAGGGGGTCTTGTAGAAGCATGAAAATTTTTAGCTAATGCAAGGCGCAGGAGGGTGCTTTCGTCGCCTACCCTCTTCCTACCCTGGTCCAGATGACATATGGTGCAGGTTAGTGTCCCCACTACCAACTTAACATCACAAAGGTGTAGACAGTGAGATGCGCAGACCAACTAAGGACGAAGACATTCTCATGATGAAGTTCAGAAAAAGCACTCTTCTTATTGATCATAGCTACAAGGATCTATTACACGGGCCTATCGCAAGTACATAAGAAAGAAGTTTCTTGAATCTTATTTACAAGGATCAATTACAAGGTCTTTGTTACATAGATGAGAATAGAAATTTCTATGGACATAAGGGAAGGATCGTCTTCAATGGAGAGCCTTCACAGTGTGATCGTCATGGGCAGAAGAGAATATACAGTCTACATCAAAGTATCTTCTCTGCCGACTCATAGCGTCATCAAAGCCAACACTGTTGTCACCAAGAGAAGCTAGAGCTCCAATATATACTGAAGCAACGGAAGACCCAGAACCACAACCCGGTCTACTCGTCGCCACAGAAGCACAACAGCACTTAGTCCTCAGCAGAGGTGTAGGAAGCATGGATCTACCCAATTAGTTTATTTTAACCACCTCTTGCAGAGAAGATTGGGATTAAATCATGATCGATATCATATCAGATTAATTTAAATCTTAGACGAGGATCAATTAGACTCTAAATCTAAGATGAATCCCAAGATACTCGGCTGTATCGGATCAAGCAAATCGGCACGCACCACGTGTCACCTCCTTCAGTTATGTTTATAACCACCAAAGATCTCATTTGAGGGGAATCTTGATGTCCGCCACGTGTTAGCGCTGCAGAAGCCCGTACCGTACAATAACGGCAAATTCTTTCATATCTCAGGAATCCTAATGCACTAGATTGTGAGTTCCGAGTGGTGAGCTTTAGGAGGAGGTTATTCAGGAAGTGCATCGTTCTTAGTACTCTATGCATCCTGGAGCCAATAAGATGTACAGAGACCTGAGGAAGCACGTATGGTGGTATGGTATGAAGTGAGAGGTAGCTCACTTTGTATCTCGATGCTTAGTGTGCCAGCAGGTGAAAGCCGAGAGACAGAGGCCAGGTGGTCTGCTTCAGCCACTACCCATTCCAGAGTGAAAGTGGAAGCACATCACTATGGACTTATATCTGGACTTCCACGATCTTCAGGAGGGAAAGACGCGATTTGGGTCATCCTTGATAGATTGAGCAAATAGGCCCACTTTTTGCCTTTCAAGGTGGTACTATCTACGGAGAAGCTGGCAGAGATGTATGTACGATAGATAGTCATATTGTACGGAGTTCCGGGGAACATAGTCTCGAATCAGGATAGTCGTTTCACTTTCCACTTCTGGAGGAGTTTGCATACAAGCTTGGGCCCCCAGCTCAAGTTCAGTACCGCGTATCATCCTAGACGGACGGACAATCAGATAGGACCATCCAGACACTCGTGGATATGTTTCGCACTTGTATGTTAGATTTCTGGGGATCTTGGGAGGACCATCTTCACTTGGTAGAGTTTGCTTACAACAACAGCTATCAGGCCAGTATAGAGATGTCTCCATTCGAGGCTCTATACGGACGGAGATGTCGCACTACTTTTTCATAGGACGATATCGGTGAGAAAGTTTTGATTGGCCCATAGATGGTGGTGGATGCAGTAGAGAAGGTTAGGTTGATCAGGAATAGACTTCGGGTGGCTCAGGATAGACAGCGACATTGGGCCGATAGCCACCAGAGATCGTTAGAGTTCGAGATTAGTATCGGTTTTTCTGTTTGTGCTTGTTTGTGATTGTTTGCTTTAGATCCTGGTATTGAGTCTTATTTTGTGTCCAGGTTGGCGATATGGTGTTTCTGAGGATTTCTTCGATATGGGGCACGATTCGCTTTGGCCGAGGCGGGAAGCTTAGTCCACGCTTCATCGAACCTTTCACCATTCTTGGAAGGGTCGGTGCAGTGGCCCATCGACTAGACTTGTCGCCCACGCTCGAGGGAGTTCACAACATGTTCCATGTGTCATAGTTTAGACGGTACGTGGCAGACCCTAGTCACGTATTTGATCACTCCGAATTAGAGGTGGGGCCTACTCTCCGCTATCCAGAGCAGCCTGTGGAGATTTTGGATCATTGGAAGAAGGTGCTCCGGAACCAAGTTATTCCTTTGGTTTATGTCGCATGGAGGCATCACTCTACTAGTGAGTCTACCTGGGAGAGAGTGGACGAGATGCTTGAGCGTTACCCTTATCTCTTCGAGCCTTGAGGTATTTTTTCTCTTTCTTATTGCTAGTGTTATTGACTTCCTTGTTTTTATGAACCTAACTCGTTGAAATTCCATCCAGTAAAATAGAAGAATTATATATTTCTAAAATAATAGATAGGAATATCGCAAATAGAGCCATTGCGATTCACATAAGTGGTGTAGTCCCCCAGCCCGGAGCTACTTTACCATATTCTGAATTCAATGGTTTCAATAAACTCCCTACATTAGTTTGTCTTGGCCTAGATCTAGAACTGTCTCAATGTCATATTTTACTTCCTTTTATTGATCTTCTGACTATTCAGCTAAGACCATTCCAATGCTCCTTTTTGCCATGCATGAACTGAACCAACAATTGGGATAAGCACAAAAATTAAAGCTTCTATGTGCTAGTTTGCTATAATTTTGAAGACGAAATTTTTTTTAGGAGGGTAGATTTGTCACCCCCACTTTCCTGAATAGGACTAATATAGTCATTTATATTATTTTATTATTTTAATATTATTTAAATTATTAATGTTAGTGTTTTACATTTTTAGTTAAATAGGTATTTTGTTGATATATATATATATATATATAGATACTGAATATTTATTTTTAATTTTACAAATAATTTTAAAATTGTTTGGTATTTATTTTATTTTATGAGATATATATAAATATATACTATTTATTTATAGAAGGGGTTAGTAAATAGTATTTATTATAATAAATGAATATATAATATGTATATATATGGATGTATATTTGTGTGTGTATATATATATATATATATATATATATATATATATATATATATATATATATATATATATATATATTTTTTTTTTTGTGTATATATATATATACATATATATATATATATATATATATATATATATATATATGTATATATATATATATATATATATATATATATATATATATATATATATATATATATAAAATATATATATATATATATATATATATACATATATATATATATATATATATATATATATATATATATATATATATATATATATATATATAACAGACAATTCATTGAACAAAAGGAGGCTCAAAGAGAGCATTATAAACGGTTACAGGCCCGAAACACAAAAGGGGCCCTGTAGTACAGGTCCAAAATGAAAAAGGTACGACTACCAGGTTTCGAAAAATCGAAACGAGATTTTGAAATTTCGAAAACCCAAAACGTCTGAAACCCAGAGTATGGGTAACGGGTGCACAGCCCGAACGGATTAGTGGTTCTCATTACTGAATATTCGAATTTTCAAAAAAATTGAAAAGTCAAAAATTCGAAACGAGCAGGGGGTTTGAACGG
Source organism: Iris pallida (assembly GCA_029216955.1). Classification (NCBI taxonomy): domain Eukaryota; kingdom Viridiplantae; phylum Streptophyta; class Magnoliopsida; order Asparagales; family Iridaceae; genus Iris; species Iris pallida. The sequence goes on along the minus strand of JANAVB010018399.1, from coordinate 1,471,374 downwards.
TCACTCTTCCCGAAGCGTTGGAGGTTGACTGTTGGGCGCGGCCTGTCACGACCCGCACCCGCTTTTCGTATACGAGACGTGTCCAAGCCAGCCTATGCCGCAGAGTCGGCGGTAGAACGCTGTCAAGCCCGCAAGAAAAAAATGTTCTAAATCGCAAAATATAATATTTGCTGCTCATTCACAATTCTAAATTTATTACAATATTTACATGATTTATAATTAAAGAAAATACAAGATTTATAATTAATGAAATTGATACAATTGCTTTCTATTTCTAGGTTGTCTTCAGCATACCCAAGTCTTCCCCAGTGCTAAGAGTGATAGCGGCTAAACCTGAAAAATGTTGGTTTCCAGTCAGGAATGGAACAAGTACACAAACCGACAGCAATGCAAAAACACAATAGAGTCAACAAGATATGAAAATAACATATGAGATATGAAAGCTGTAGGAAAACTGATGACATAGCACGATAGAGAAATAAACAAGAAAAAACTAATGAAAGACATCTATCTAGGTGGTGTGAAATATCATTTTCGACATGTGAACGGCTAGGGGGTAAATACGGCTCACTGCATGTGTCGTGTGCAGCTGCTATCATGCAAGATTAGACATATTGGGATATTTCTAGATAGTCCACATGTATACTAAGATATTTCCCCTCCCGACAACTCCGTGTGACGATCGTGTCAACAAGCAGCAAGATATATGTATAGACATGAAACGAAAAGACTACTATGAATCGGAAAGCAATCAGAAAGTGCACTTGCCTGAGGTCCTTTGCTGGTGAAACCGATAATACCATTGCGTTTAGAATGGTCCAGTTAGCTTGGGTTGTCGTGGAGGAGTCCAAAGTTGGCAAGGAAACAGGGATACGATTAGTCATGGTTTAAGGTCCATCTGGAAGGAAATTTGATTTATGAGAAGTTATTCCTCTGGTCGAAATCTATCCTAGAAAGATATTTGACTTCTTCTATTTATTTATTTTATGCTATAAATACATTCCCAAACTCTATAAAATTAAAGCCCAACCCTTGGAAAAGTTATTTATATACAAATTTAATACATATATATAACTCTTTGGAAGATAACGTCAAGTTTAAGACTTATACTTAAATCCATACCAAATTTATATTTTGAAAATCCTCGTAAAGATGTATCTTAACCAAAATTATTTAATATATCAACCAACTGATAAATTAACTATTTTATTTAACTGAAATTTGGATATATGAGAAGTGTCCAATACTGATATATAAATAAGCCCATCATTAGAGGCCCATAACTCAAAATAAATTATTTAAACCCCAAAATCCTTTATATACATATACTGCTATAATACCCTACATTCTCTACATATAATAAAAAATATACATATACTCACACGCAATATACAAATAGATGGCCTAAAACCCACATACCCAAAAGGTTTTATTTATTTACTAAATATGTATAAGTTCAAGCCCATATCAAATTATTTATAACAAGAAAAACCCATTCTTATTAAGCCGAGCCCTATAATAAAATAAATTTGATAAAATAATTAAGACCTTAGCTTTCCCAAAAATGGTATATATATATATATATATATATATATATATATATATATATATATATTTAGCCCAAATATTTTGTTATAATAATCTTTAGAAATATACTTTGATAAATAGCAATAGTATTATTAGCAAAACAAATAATATTAAATACCGTAATACTAACATATATGTTTATATACCTACTGTATGCCTACCACTGATGTATACTTATCTGTTGAATATAACAAAAGAAACTAACACAATCAGTAATGCAATTTTCATCCTTTCTCTCAAATTTTATGTACAACATAACTTTCCAAGCCCAAAATAACTGCTCTCTTAATGACATGATATAGTCACATAAAGACAATAAGAGTAAAAGACATAAAATGATAAAGTCACAGAGAGAGAGTTGGGGACTCTGTTCTTCTCCAAAGAGTACGAACGAGAGAGGGATTAAGAAAGGGGAGGGACTGAAAGAGGAATTAAGAACGGGGAGGGACTGAGAGAGGAAAGATGGAGAAGAGACTCACCAGAATTCTGGGTCAGCGCTGGAGTTGGTAGATGAGCACGAGGTGGGTTCCTCGACGCGGTACGATGGTGGAATCGATCCCGCCGGCCAGGCTGCGGCGCAAGGTCTCACGGATCTGGGCGCCGATCGCGGCTCGTCCTCGAGGACGCGCAAGCGTTGGCCGCTCGTTGAGAAGAGGCGCCTGCATGGAGAGACCGCTGACGCCGGACTCTGCTCGGCACAAGCGGAGGAAGGGATCATCGGAGTTGGAGGTGGCGAATCGGCGGCATCAAGCACCGGAGAAGGACAGTCGCTTGTGGTTCTGTGGTTCTTGGCTACAGGGTTGGGTCGGGGACGGCCACCGGGCGGTGCTCCGGTTGTGGAGTGTGGTCGAAGAGGTAAGGGCTTTTGTGGTGATGGTGTTGGTGAATATTTCTGGCGGTGGTGGTCGGTGTGAAGTAGTTAGGGTTTCGGTTTTGATTGGTTGATCTCTCGACCTCTCTCTCGTATTTATACTGTAACAGAGGTGGTCAGTTTCGTTTGGTCACGAGATGTTGGGGGGTTCCTGTACGGTTGCTAAGCCTGTGGGGAAAAAGCTCTGGCTGGGCTTCCTTTGCTCGGGTGAGCGCTTGGGAAAGAGGCAGGGCCAGGGTTGCTCAGCTGCGAGCTGGGCTCAATAGGATGAGTTGAACCCTGCCCGGTTTGTTTAGCTATTATGATGTACTCATAAGACTACCAACAGTACAAAGAATGAGCCAGTTGGTGCATTAGGCAGAGCAGAAAGCTATCACTAATAATTACTATGCAAAAATAATGCAATGACTACTATATGTATAATGCTTGCGTAGTAAACTAATAAAAAGTTGAGCAATAGAAGACAATATGTCGAATGTCTATGTTCCTGATGTATAGAAACTAGTGGATTTGTAGCTCTCTGATTAGTAAGAAACTAATACATACCAATATTTAATATTATTTATATATTCTTAAACATACACATATTTCTTTTGATATTCAATAAAATGATAACAATTAATAATGCTAAATAATTTATATCTAATAACCACAAAATAATATTAACATTATATAGCCCCAATAAAATAAATAGTAATAAAATATTTTAAAATTTTCGGGAAGGGGAGCTACAAATCTACCCACCTTAAAATAATTTCGTCCTCGAAATTCTAACTCATAACTATTCTTAAACATTCAAAAGAAAGTCTACCCCAACCTTAATTTCCTCAATTTAATTAATCAAAATATCTTATAACCCTCTCTAGCCATTTTGTAACTACAAATCCTTGAGGACTTCTACCCACCTTTGATCCCACTACTCCTCAAAACTAAAATCTTAAAATCTTCTAACTGGTTGCTAACAATCCTACCAACAGATATCTAGGCATACAGTATCTATATCCTTTCCTAACTATTAAGCAATCCAAAAACTTAACAAGCAAATTTACACAAGTTGTTAAGAATATTGGTAAATTCTAATAAGCATGACACTCGTCGCTCCGAAATAAAGGACATAAAGGTATAGAGGAATAATCGAGGGCAATTATGAAGTTTCAAGAATGGTAGAGAGTTTTCGATGGTACAGATAGAAGGGAAATTTATGGATCCTTGACTTATCTGCTAGATTGGGCTACTCTAGTCTAGTCACTTGCTAAATCGAAAAACCCTTCTTTTCTTGGAGGGCTTGCAATCCATGCAATACAGAAGTCTTGTTCTCGAAATTCTAATTCAAACAAGGTTCCATAACGGAACGGAATTTGAGAAGTTAAGATTGTGGTCTTGATGGGTTCTCTATTTAGGCATCAGTCGTTGGTTGGATGATCATTGGGTTTCAATCTATATGGACTGGACAAGATCCCAATGATAAAACTATTCTTACTAGATTAGGGTATCCTAGAATAGGTTTCCACCCAAGGGATTGAGCTAGTTGCTTGTCAGGTTGGTTAGCTAGGTCCCTAAAGCTCAAAATGTGTCTTCAGTGACTTTGTGTTTAAGGAGCACATGAGGCCTCAATTGGGTGGCTCACTAGTGGCATGTGCGTAGTGGGCTTTGAGTAGATCGCAACCATATATTGGGTCGAAGGAACTGAGTCAAAGTTAAGGCTCTAATGGAAGTCGAAAAGTGTACCGGTATTGCGGTAAGGGTTATGGCTAGTCTTTTTAACCTGAAAGTCGTAGCACTAAAATAGAGTACAAGGGGACGGATTTGAGTGGGACATGATATACCTAGATGAAGGTGGACTCGTCTAGATCTTGCATATAAAGTTTGTTGGAAGATAACAGTTGGTCTCGTGCTCCGAATATTAATGACACGGCCGGGGACACAAAAATGATCTAAATGGAAAGTGGGAGTCCATGGGCACTAATCATCATCCTAATGAAAGTTATTCTAATCACTCGGTGTTTTCTTGTATATCCTAAAAAATTTTAGAAGACTTATGGATCTACCCACCTTAGGAGCTAGGACAGGGTCTTAGAAATAATAAGGTTAGAGGGTTCCCAAAATCCGGATACTGTACTTCGACTCTTGTTAATAGAGAATAGGGCACGGGGTAACAGAATATGGTAGATGTAAGTCAAGTCAATGATCATTCCTCGATAAATGAGAAACGAGGGTGTAAAATAACACATGGTCGATAAAATAGAGGAACATACACATCCATAGTGTACAAGAGTTATCGACAGGGTAACCAACTCTAAGGCAAAAGATTTTCTAACAACCGAGTCGTGAATTTTTATTGGTGTCAAACCTGCCGGACTATTGTCACGAGGGTTCTAGTTGAAGCAAGCTTCAAACAAATGATTAGAGGCTCACAACCTATGCTCTCTTGAGAATAGGTGGTCTCCTAGGTTGGCATTTTGTCAAAGGGGAGATCCTAATCATTCTCGGAGTCCAATGACCAGAAGATCATGATAGTGGGTTTAGGGTCGCAGAGAGGACGAGTAACTTAAGGCAAGGTTCTAGTCATCTGGCTGGCCGATGAGAGTTACCCTTGCATATACAACTATCATAGCCATGGGAATACTCTGTATCTATATATTATGAGCTTTCGTCTTTCCAATCGGTGAAAAGCAAAAATAATAAAGAGTTCAAGAGAGATGTCACTGAATACAATTTTGCGATTCAAAGACGAATGTATAATTCAAGGGGAATTATCGAAGCAGTCGCGGATGAGATCCTATAGACATCTACATCTCAATCCACGTAGGGTGATTAGATGAAGAGCGAACCAAATGCATCATGGTTGATCAGACCGTAATACAATGATTCTGATTAGACAATATGTTAGTGGGCGTCCCCAATAAACATATGTCTTGAATCAAGCTCGACAAAAGAGTAAGCTTGCAAAAACTAGGCTGTAATAGCAGCATTGGTCAAGAGAGTCAAAATATAAATATACGAGATTTTTGAAATGAGGCACAATTGGTTCGAATTTTGAGAGAATCAAAGTCTTACCTGGTGTTCTTGCTTATACAGTCAATCCTACTATCTTCTATTCATAAGGCCTGGGTCGACTATTGGTTATGGACTTATGAATTCTATACTCCAGGTGAACCTATTACTGTCTGTCCTTTACCTCGTTAATAGATCACGAGGACCACGAAATGCTAGGTTGGGAGACATGCTACTCAACTTACAGAGCTTACACTAGTATTAGTTTTGGATCTTAGGGTCGTGCAGGATAGTCCCTATCCTCTATAGTATCTTAAACTTGTGATCACGTCTGAATCATTCCACTGAGAATTATGTCTCGTCCGTATACTATGGTTATGGCAAACCATTGGTTCCGTGATTCAGGTGTGATATGCTATAGGGTACCCTATTCTATATTGGCACAAGGATATCTAAGGCCTAAAGAGGTCAACGAAGGTACAGTCTTAGCAATATTCTATAACCTATGATCCTCGAAATAATTTCAATTCTATGGGTTATGCCTCGCCATTACGCTACTGGCTGCAGTGAACCCACACTCTCCGCTCTCTGGTAATTGGCGACAGTGCGCTGCTGTCTAGTCATCGCAGTCATTTAATTACTCTAACTATATCCCTAAGGGCTTCAAGGAGCTACTAGAGTTTCAAGCTAGTTGATCATGATAGGGCGTAAACATCTACCTATGAGTCTCAATCCTTAAAGTAAAAAGGTTGACTGGAGAGAAAATAGCTGAAGACAGGAAAAATAAGAATATCTTAACATTTATCTCATATATATTTCAATGGCTGAGGGTAAAACTTTGAATCAATCTACCTCGATATTTGTATATGAATAGCAGAATCAAAAATTATAAACCAGTTCTTTACAGCAAAATGGAATTTAAAACAAGCAATTCTAACTTATGATATAAGATTTATATCTAATAAAGCAAAAGAAAATTAAACAGTTCATCAAAATCAAAGCCTTAATTCTAGGTAAGCCTAACTTACTAAGCGAATAGTATATCCACATTGTATCACGTTGTCATATCAAAAGTAATAGTGTTTTCTATAGAGGTTTGGCAAGTTATTTGAATTCAATAATTCTTAAATAGCATGGCCTATCTAACAACCTTAACTACCCAATCGGTCAATTTGAACAAGGGACTCCAAGTCCTAGTCATCCTCTTAAATCATTTTAATCCTAGTTTGTGAATGAGCAATTCTTGGTCGCATGCTCGCAATAGTACGACTAACATACCATCACGAGTTCGCAATCTTTTGCAAAAACAGGACCTGCATGGGCCACCACAAAAACTTGTCACGACCCGCACCCGCTTTTCGGATACGAGACGTGTCCAAGCCAGCCTACGCTGCAGAGTCGGCGGTAGAACGCTGTCAAGCCCGCAAGAAAAAAATGCTCTAAATCATAAAATATAATATTTGCTGCTCATTCACAATTCTAAATTTATTACAACATTTATATAATTTATAATTAAAGAAAATGCAAGATTTACAATTAATGAAATTGATACAATTGCTTTCTATTTCTAGGTTGTCTTCAGCATACCCAAGTCTTCCCAGTGCTAAGAGTGATAGCGGCTAAACCTGAAAAATGTTGGTTTCCAGTCAGGAATGGAACAAGTACACAAATCGACGGTAATACAAAAACACAATAGAATCAACAAGACATGAAAATAACATATGAGATATGAAAGCTGTAGGAAAACTGATGACATGGCACGATAGAGAAATAAACAAGAAAAAACTAATAAAAGACATCTAGCTAGGTGGTATGAAATATCCTTTTCGACATGTGAACGGCTAGGAGGTAAATACGGCTCACTGCATGTGTCGTGTGCAGCTGCTATCATGCAAGATTAGACATATTGGAATATTTCTGGATAGTCCACATGTATACTAAGATATTTCCCCTCCCGACAACTCCGTGTGACTAGCGTGTCAACAAGCAGCAAGATATATGTATAGACAAAAAATGAAAAGACTAATATGAATCGGAAAGCAATCAGAAAGTGTACTTGCCTGAGGTCCTTTGTTGGTGAAACCGACAATACCATTGCGTTTAGAATGGTCCAGTTAGCTTGGGTTGTCGTAGAGGAGTCCAAAGTTGGCAAGGAAATAGGGATACGATTAGTCATGGTTTAAGGTCCATCTGGAAGGAAATTTGATTTATGAGAAGTTATTCCTCTGGTCAAAATCTATCCTAGAAAGATATTTGACTTCTTCCATTTATTTATTTCATGCTATAAATACATTCCCAAACTCTATAAAATTAAAGCCCAACCCTTGGAAAAGTTATTTATATACAAATTTAATACATATATAACACTCTTTGGAAGATAACGTCAAGTTTAAGACTTATACTTAAATCCATACAAAATTTATATTTTGAAAATCCTCGTAAAGATGTATCTTAACCAAAATTATTTAATATATCAACCAACTGATAAATTAACTATTTTATTTAACTGAAATTTGGATATATGAGAAGAGTCCAATACTAATATATAAATAAGCCCATCATTAGAGGCCCATAACTCAAAATAAATTATTTAAACCCCAAAATCCTTTATATACATATACTGCTATAATACACTACATTCTCTACATATAATAGAAAATATACATATACTCACACACATTATACAAATAGATGGCCTAAAACCCACATACCCAAAAGGTTTTATTTATTTACTAAATATGTATAAGTTCAAGCCCATATCAAATTATTTATAACAAGAAAAACCCATTCTTATTAAGCCGAGCCCTATAATAAAAATAAATTTGATAAAATAATTAAGACCTTAGCTTTCCCAAAAATGGTATATATATATATATATTTAGCCCAAATATTTTGTTATAATAATCTTTAGAAATATACTTTGATAAATAGCAATAGTATTATTAGCAAAACAAATAATATTAAATACCATAATACTAACATATATGTTTATATACCTACTGTATGCCTACCACTGATGTATACTTATCTGTTGAATATAACAAAAGAAACTAACACAATCAGTAATGCAATTGTCATCCTTTCTCTCAAATTTTATGTACAACATAACTTTCCAAGCCCAAAACAACTGCTCTCTTAATGACATGATATAGTCACATAAAGACAAGAAGAGTAAAAGACATAAAATGACAAAGTCACAGAGAGAGAGTTGGGGACTCTGTTCTTCTCCAAAGAGTGCGAACGAGAGAGGGATTAAGAAAGGGGAGGGACTGAGAGAGGAAAGATGGCGAAGAGACTCACAAGAATTCTGGGTCAGCGCTGGCGTTGGTAGATAAGTACGAGGTGGGTTCCTCGACGCGGTGCGGTGGTGGAATCGATCCCGCCGGCCAGGCTGCGGTGCAAGGTCTCACGGATCTGGGCGCCGATCGCGGCTCGTCCTCGAGGACGCGCAGGCGTTAGCCGCTCGTGGAGGAGAGGCGCCTGCATGGAGAGACCGCTGATGTCGGACTCCGCTCGGCGCAAGCGGAGGAAGGGATTATCGGAGTTGGAGGTGGCGAATCGGCGGCATCAAGCACCGGAGGAGGACAGTCGCTTGTGGTTCTGTGGCGCTTGGCTACAGGGTTGGGTCGGGGACGGCCACCGGGCGGTGCTCCGGTTGTGGAGTGTGGTCGAAGAGGTAAGGGCTTTTGTGGTGATGGTGTTGGTGAATATTTCTGGCGGTGGTGGTCGGTGTGAAGTAGTTAGGGTTTCGGTTTTGATTGGTTGATCTCTCGACCTCTCTCTCGTATTTATACTGTAACAGAGGTGGTCAGTTTCGTTTGGTCACGAGATGTTGGGGGGTTCCTGTGCGGTTGCTAAGCCTATGGGGAAAGTGCTCTGGCTGGGCTTCCTTTGCACGGGTGAGCGCTTGGGAAAGAGGCAGGGCCAGGGTTGCTCAGCTGCGAGCTGGGCTCAATAGGATGAGTTGAACCCTGCCCGGTTTGTTTGGCTATTATGATGTACTCATAAGACTACCAACAGTACAAAGAATGAGCCAGTTGGTGCATTAGGCAGAGCAGAAAGCTACCACTAATAATGACTACGCAAAAATAATGCAATGACTACTATATGTATAATGCTTGCGTAGTAAACTAATAAAAAGTTGAGCAATAGAAGACAATATGTCGAATGTCTATGTTCCTGATGTATAGAAACTAGTGGATTTGTAGCTCTCTGATTAGTAAGAAACTAATACATACCAATATTTAATAATTATTTATATATTCTTAAACATACACATATTTCTTTTGATATTCAATAAAATGATAACAATTAATAATGCTAAATAATTTATATCTAATAACCACAAAATAATATTAACATTATATAGCCCCAATAAAATAAATAGTATTAAAATATTTTAAAATTTTTGAGAAGGGGAGCTACACGGCCCGATATTGGCGCACGAACCGAGGGAGGGAAGGTGGCGCTCTGCCCGAGGGGGATGGGCGCACGGCTCGAAGAGCCTCGCCCCCCCCCCCCCCGAGCTGTGGTCGGAGCCGGGGGCTCCGGCGGCGGAGGCTAGGAGAGGGAGGCGGAGAGGCGGGGGGAGGGAAGGCGGCAAGGATGCAGGAGGGCGGCGGAGCATCAACGGGGGGACCTCCGCGGGGCGTCGATCACCGGCGGTGGAGGGAGCCGTCCGACTAGAGGCGGGAAGATCGTCGGATGCCGGAGAGTTGGTGGGAGCGTCTCGAAGAGGGAAGATAGGGGTGACAACACCGCCGAAGAGGGGGAGGTCGAGCACGATCGCGTGGCCACCAGGTCCCACGAGGAGGTGCAGTCGGGTGGTTCGGCCGGGGGGCAGAGGGAGGAAGAGGCGGAGTTGGGACACCGCAGGGAGCGGGTGGCCAGGGTTGGAGGTGGGTGCGTCACCGCGGGGAGGGGCGAGGAGGGTTGGAAGGCCACCGGCGGCGGGACCGAGGCGGGAAGAGGGGCCTTCGGGGTGGCCATCGGGGACCTCGAAATAGGGGCGAAAAGGAAAGAGGAGTCCACTCCGGCGGCTCCTGGGACGGGGTCGGGGGGCCCCGGCGGATGGAGGGGTGCTGTCGACGGCGGCACAGAGAGAGGAAGTGGCGCAACGGGCGGAGCCGCAGGCACAACCGGCGACTACACGGAGAGAGGAGGGGGCACAACAAGTGGGGCCGCAGCCGGAGGAGGGCCGTGCCAGCCTGGTTGTGCCGGTGCTGCCGAGGGCGGCGAAGGAGTTGGTTGGGGGGAGGGAGGGGAACCCCTCGGCGGGAGGCCGGCGCTGAGGGGGGTGGGCGAAGCTCCACGGAGGGGTAGGCCATGCGAGCGCCGACCAGCCTGGAGGGGAGGGGAGTCCTCCAAGGGGGGCGAAGAAGTGGAGGGGTGTCGCCGGCCCCGGCAGGCCGACCAGCCAGCCTTGGCAGAGGATCCCGACGGGCGGAGTGGCTAAGAGGGGGCACGCCCGCTTCCTCATCCAGTCAGATATATATATATATATATATATATATATATATATATATATATATATATATATATATTTATATAAAATATATATATATATATAAAATAAATAAATGAAATATATATATTTTATTTAAATATATATATATATTATATATATATATATATATTATATATATATATATATATATATATTTTTATATATATATATTTATATAATATATATATATTTATAAAATAAATAAATAAATATATATATTTTATATAAATATATATATATTATATATATATATATATATATATATATATATATTTATATATATATATATATATATATATATTATATATATATATATATATATATATATATATATATATATGTTTATTTATATATATATTTTTATATATATTGATATATCTAAAGTATTAAAGTATAAGAAAGAAATAAAGGAATAAAGAAAGAAAGAATGTCAAAATCAAGGAATTAGTCAAAATAGAAATCAAACAAACACATAAGCACACACACACACACGTTTACTCAAGCAACAACATCAACAATACCAACCCGAGCCTATCTGGGCCTTTTTCCTTCTTCCTAAAACCGCAGCAACCCGACATTTGCCCCCTTTATAATCGACAGAGAGAGAGTGGGAGAGACTTTTTTGTCAAAACCCTAATCCAACCTAGCTGCACACCTCCCCCTCGACGTCGACTACCTGCGTGCCACCTCGGACATGCCGGAGGCCGGCCAACGATCGTCGGATCGACCACGCGCGCAACATCAACCACAACAGAAATCCAATTCCAGATACCTGTCTTCCTCATCTCGTTTCTACACACACACTCGATCAAATCGAGATCCATAAAATTCTACATGTAGACAACCCATACACCTTAAATTCTATTTAAATAGTTCGTGTCGATTCGCATCATGTACGACAAAAAATGAGTTCAAAAATCAATAAAAAACTCGATTTTTTGGGTTTAGAAATTATCCCAAAACTTTATGTTTACGATCGATTTGCAACCAGAATATCACAAACTTTAGAAAATCTTCTAAATAGACTTGTAGACAACATATAGGAGATCAAAACCCTTCTTGTAGATTTAATTTTTATGCATTATACAGAAAGTTATTGGTTTGTGAAGATTGAGAAAAATTGGTTTTTAGAAAAAATTGTCCCGATACGCCGTCCGTCCCGTCAATCCAGGCAACGTGGTCGCGAACCGAAAGCATCGAAAGGTGCGTATCAACGTCGTGGACGTGTGGGATTTGACAAACTTTAAATTGGTCGCGTATGCACGACGAATTTAATGCATATCCGTAAAAAGTTTACCGTATCGACCTTTTTACAAATTTGTTAATTACTTTGTGCATGCTCATCATATCGAGACGAAACTTGCGCCAACAGGACCATATCATTTTTTCTGGTCCTGTCTGCCAAGTTGGGTCCGAATCCGAGAAGGTTGACCAGAACGCTATTTTTACGGGCCCGCGACCCGGTCCAATGGGCAAATTTGTGCACGGCCAACCGGAATCCCTGTTTGCCATCATTGTAAAAGTACAGAACAATTTTATAGGAGGACTGAACTTAGACTCATAATACAAATTCGCTCATACAAAGAAAGCCTAGGAATAAAACCTAGGTACAGCAATCTAAGTACGATTATTTATTTTTGATTCTGGGGGGTGACGATAGAGGCTCGAAAACGCGACGGCAGCTCTGTCTTACTCCTTGGACGATCGGACGTAGCCTTGACTCTGATAAAGAAATGCTCTCGAGATGTGTGGAAAGACTCTTCTGCACGCGTGCTTTTTTCTCTCTGTGTGTCCATCCGGGTGGGGAGAGTCTCTTTCTCGCTGGAGTTCTCCTTCTCTTTTTCTCCCGAATTCTCCAGAATCCTCTCTCTCCTCTTTTTTTTCAGAGTTTGCAAGGGAATGACACCTTGCTATTTATAGAAGTGGGGGTGTGATCATTAGGGTTTACAATGATTGCCCCTTTGAAAAGTCGGCGGTCAATCATTTGGACCATTAATCTTGATTGCAACGAATCTGGGCAATTAATGTAGATTGCACCAAATCCTATGGGCAACTAATGTTGATTGCCATGAATTTTCATAATTTGTGATGATAGGCTCCGATCTCCTGCCACGTGTTCGATTTGTCTGATCTGATTTGACTTGGGTAATTATGATGATTGTAACATATTTGAGTTTGTTATGATTTGCTAGCAGCCATAACTCCGAGGGGGATAAGAACGCCACATGTCTTAACTGTTGTGAGGACCGCCACGTGTTCCATCTAGCTGAGCCGCATGACTGCAGTCTCTAAGTGAGCCGTATACGGATGGCCCCTCCACAATCCTAGCCGCATGAAGGTGATGGCCACGTAAGGATGGGCAACCGTATGAAGATGACAGTCGCATGAAGGAGGCGGCCGCATGAAGATGGTGGTCGCATGAAGGAGGCGGCCGCATGATGATGGTGGCCGCATGAAGGAGGAGGCTGCATGAAGATGGTGGCCGCATGAAGGAGGCGGCCGTATAAAAATGACAGCCGCATGAATGTGGCGGCCGTATGAGCATAGCAGCCGCATATACGTGGCAGCCGTATAGGAAGCTTCGGGGTCGGTGGATTGTGCCAGCTGTAAAAGAGATTTTTTTTGTTTCCCTAGGAACACGCCATCCTGTCAGAGTCATTATTTCGTCTTTATGTCAGAGCTGTCACTTGTCAGGGCTGTCATTGTCAGAGCTGCCGTCAGGGCATTAAATGTGGCACTTGCTTTATGGCCAGCTGTGGAGAAGAAGCACTTAGGGCCACGTGCCTCATTTCTGAGCCGCATGGAGCTATCCAAGCCATATGAGGCTCTAAAGGACTTTGAGCCGCATGCATTTTCTGATGGATTTCTGAGCCGCATAAGGCTCCTTCTGTCTGAGCCGCATAAGCCTTTCTTGTCATTTTCTATGCTTCTACAAGAGCCCCTTCAAATTTTTTAATTTACAAAATTGAAATAGTTTGAATAAGAAGTATGGATATGTAAACTCTTCTGGCCACATACGGTGTTCCGAACGCATGGACTTTTTAGCCGCATGGATTTTCTAGCCGTATTGACTGTCTGGCCGTACAGGCTCCCTGCTACGTCTTCTCTGCCACGTATGTGCTTTATTTATTGCCCTTGATTTGCTTTGATTTAAAGCTGCCTTTTGGGACAGGATCCCAAGGATCAGCTTTTAAATATTTAGATTTAACTCGATGCCCGAAGAGTCGATTTGATTCTATTATGTAGCACGAGGATCGAAGCGTCCGTCGGTTCATGAGCCCCCTTCCTTCTGCTATAAATAGAAGTATTTTTGGTCAGAGAGGCTTCTTTACTTTCTCCTATCTTCAACTCTCTTTTTTCTCTAGATTGCTGTCTTCATCTTCTCCGATCATCAATTGACAATGGCCCCCAAGTCTTCCAAAGCCGCGGTGAAGGGTAAGGGAGTGGCTTCTTCGTCAGCCACGACGCCCGAAGTCTACCCCATTGTTCACCCCATCATTGCTGGTAAGGGTTTTGGGAAGATCGTATACTTCAAAAACCTAACAAAGACGACTCTGTTGCATGCTTTATGCACAAGCCTTTAATGCGTCCCTCGTCTTCATCGAACTGTTCAATTTGTATGGGTCGTACATGTGTCCCACATCCGAGCCGCATGGTGTATACCCTATGTCCTAGCTGCATGGGGGTTTGTCTTGTGGTCGCACAGGCACTTCATAAACTGAATCTCCTAATGACCCGTCGTACAGAGCCGCATAAGTCTCTCTGAATCGAACCGCATGAAGACCCCCTTAAATAGGACCGCATAAGCTCGTCTCGATTGGGCCGCATAGGGCTATACTGAACCGAGCCGCACGAGCTCCTTTGAAATGAGCCGCAAAATGCTCTGTTAAGTAGAACCGTATAAGCCCACGCTAAACAGAGCTGCATAAGCTTACGCTGATCATTGCCGCATAAGCTCATGTTCGAACAGAGGCGCACGAACTCTTTTAAGACAAAACTGCACAAGCTCATCTTTAAACAGAGCCGCATAAGATCATCTTTAAATAGAACCGCATAAGCTCATATAAGCCAAAGCACTCAGTAGTTTTGCTTTAGCCATCTTTTGATTTGTTTCTTTCTTTCCTTCTTCAGTGAATCTGCCAGTTAATACAGCAGGAGAGCCTCTGGTGGGTCGTGCCCAATCGACTATGGATTATCGATATGACCACATAGTCGAGTATGTGATGAACCAGTTTCCAAAAGAGCCTTCGAAGAGGATGAATGCTATCAAGAAACAGTCCTTTCACTTTCTCTGCACCATGATGAACTCGGGGCAATTGGAGGGGGAATACCTGAAGCCTGTGTTCTTTTTTGGGGATGCTTTGTCTGTAAAGAACACCCGGGTGCTGGATATATCCGAGAGCTGGGACTTTGTTTTTGACGGTGTGGAGATCCATATCCCTCCGATTGAGCATCATTTTCCTCTGTCATGGTACAATATGTTACCGCTAGACAGAAAGATGGTAGACTCCTTGACACCAAAGAAGTCGGGGAAGTTTGTGGAAAACATCTATTACAACAGGAATTTGGGATCAGCGTATACGGCAAGGGAACCGGTCAGTCGGTACGTGATGGGACTAGCTCCGGGTACCTTTATAAACGTAACGGGTCCCAATTTTACATTCTCTCAGGCTGATGCCTTCTTGAACCAGCTTGCTCGCAAAGGGACGTATCCAGTCGGTCGGGTAGCTTTGCTGAATTGGATCAACCCTATCCCTGCATCGGCCAACTTGACTACGTAGATTCTGCGGAAGTATGCGACTCTCCAGCAGAGTCGCCATCGTGTTTGCCATTGATTGTAAAAGTACAGAATAATTTTATAGGAGGAGTAAACTTAGACTCATAATACAAACTCGCTCATACAAAGAAAGCCTAGAAATAAAAACCTAGGTACAACAATCTAAGTACGATTATTTATTTTTGATTCTGGGGGTGACGATAGAGGCTCGGGAAAACAACTGCAGCTCTGCCTTACTCCTTGGACGATCGGACGTAGCCTTGACTCTGATGAAGAAATGCTCTCGGGATGTATGGGAAGACTCTTCTGCGTGTGTGCCTTTTTCTCTCTGTGTGTCCAGTCGGGTGGGGAGAGTCTTTTTCTCGCTGGTGTTCTCCTTCCCTTTTTCTCCCGAATTCTCCAGAATCCTCTCTCTCCTCTATTTTTCTAAGGTTTGCAAGGGAATGACACCTTGCTATTTATAGAAGTGGAGGTATGATCACTAGGGTTTGCAATGATTGTCCTTTTGAAAAGTTGGCGGCCAATCATTTGGACCATTAATCTTGATTGCAACGAATCTGGGCAATTAATGTGGATTGTACCAAATCCTATAGGCAATTAATGTTGATTGTCATAAATTTTCATAATTTGTGATGATAGGCTCGGATCTCCTGCCACGTGTTTGATTTGTCTGATCTGATTTGATTTGGGTAATTATGATGATTGCAACAAATCTGAGTTTGTTATGATTTGCTAGCAGCCATAACTCCGAGGGGATAAGAACCCCACGTGTCTCAACTGTTGTGCGGACTGCCACGTGTTCCATCAGATAGAGCCGCATAAGTGTAGCCTCTAAGTGAGCCGCATACGGAATGCCCCTCCACAATCCTAGCCGCATGAAGGTAGAAACCGCATGAAGGTGATGGCCACGTAATGATGGGAAACCATATGAATATGATAGCCACATGAAGGAGGCGGCCACACGAAGATGGTGGCCGCATGAAGAAGGCGGCCGCATGAAGATGGTGGCCGCATGAAGGAGGCGGCCGCATGAAAATGGCAGCCGCATGAAGGTGGCGGCTGTATGAGCATAGCTGTCACCCCCAGTTTTCAGGAACAGAGGTATTCTTGTCATTTTGTATTTTCAAAATATTTTTGAAATTTATTTTATTATTTATGATATTGTTTTGGATTTATATGAGTCTGGTTCGAATTTCAGCTCAATCCGACTTGTATCGGGGACCGGGGGTAGTTTTGACTCTAGTGGGACCCACACATTACTTAGTCATGGCCCACATGATATAATATTTTAGTTAGAGGTTAGACTAATTATTATGGATAGGGTTTGATTAGATTAGAGTTTTTAGAATGACTAAACTAGCCCCGACTTAAACCCATTCCTAATATTTAATTAAATAGGCTAGTGGGAATATTTTAGACTTTGTAAAATAGGGGGAAATCAGCCATACATGGTGTAGCTCCCCTTCCCGAAAGCTTTGAATTATTATTTTTAATTATTATTTATTTAGGTAGATGATTTTTCTATGGTTGAGATTTGGAGTACAAGGTGACTAGCAATCGGGACACCGATAGTGCAGTGGTGTGCCTAGACTAGTGTATTAGCCATGCCAGTGAAGGCCGAGCCAAAAGTGTGTCCTAATTAGGAAAACCAGGCCAAGTTGCAACATGACCACTATAAATAATTTAATTATTTATTATTAATATTATTTGACTTTTAGGTGACCCGGTTGAATCAACTTAGTTCGGACTGCACCGAACCGAGTCGAAGCCCATGTAGTAGGGTAGTATGTTCAGAGACAGCCATATAGATGTATATTGTATTAGCAGTTTACTCTAGCGATTTGGACGGCAAGTTGGAAACGATTATTATATATATATGTATTATATGTTTTTGCTATTAGAAATGATATTTTATATGATATCATAAGTAAATAATCTTCCTTAACAAATATGCTTGTTTTATGGAAATTAAATATATATATATATATATATATATATATATATATATATATATATATATATATATATATATATATTTGAATATATGTATATGTATAGTAGTGTATTTATGGTATAGGGAAAATTAGGCTTTATATATATACATATGAAACCATATTATATTATTTTACTTTATTTGTATAAAATGTTGTATGTGTACATTAAGATTCTATATGGCAATAATGGAATATTTGGAATAGTTTATTATTTAAAATTGTATTCATGGTATATATATATAAGTATGTATTTATAAATATAAAAATATGGTATATATATGTATTTAACATATGCATGTATATATATATATATATATATATATATATATATATATATATATATATATATATATATATATATATATAAAGAAAAGGTAGATATTGAAGAAATATTAAAAGTAGTACAATTATTTGAAATTAAAATGAAGAAAACAAATGTTGTTAGCTGAGTCTGTGAGAACAATAACTAGGTATGTGACTGTTAAAAGCTAGCGAATAAAAAGTAAGAATAAGGTGAAGGTATGTGTAGCTGCAAAAGTGAGTGAAAAACTAAACTAATAAGTCCTGAGCCCAACCCAATAATCCCGAGCTCAGCCCGAGCAGCTCCCAAAGGAACCCAAGCACGGCACTCACAACAAACCGAAAAACTGCAGCTCCCTTCAATAAACTGCACGCACACACGTATATAATCAAGGAAACGAGAGAAACATCATCGAAACCGTAGACCAACTCGGCGTCGCCAACTCCCCCAACGCCGACCCCAGCCTGGGTGCAACCTCGTGTCGCCCTGCGCGCCGCCGCGCGCGGCTACGACGTGTCGGGAGCAGCGCACATGCGCGTGCGGAACACAGAGACATGCAGCCCGATCTCCCCGACTTTGCGGTATATTTTCTCAATCAACAATTGTCCATTTTTGATTCTGTAAATTGCTACGGAGAGCCTATGTAACAACCTTTTAATCACTTCAAATAGTTTATTTTGAATCGTACCATGTGCGATAGAAATCGAGTTCCAAATCGACGAAAATCCTGTCCCGAAATAGGGCCAAGAACAGTTCGAACAACCAACTTGGCGTCGATTTTTCGGCCAAACCATCACCAGTTTCGAAATTGTGTTTAAAGAGAATTAAAGACGACATATAGGAGATCACAACCTACTTTTTAGATTTGAATTTTGTTAATTATTCACAGAAAAATCAGTTTCCAAAGTTGGAGAAAAATCTGTTTTCAAAATAATAAAATTCATCCACACGACGTGCGTCCCGCCATTCCGGGCGACGTGGTTGCGCACCGAAGACATCGAAAGGTGCGTAACAGCTTTGTGGTCATGTGGGCTTTGGCGAAATTCAAATTGGTCGCGTGTGCGCGACGAATTTGATGCGTATCCGTCGAAATTCATCGTATCGTGCACTTTGCAAATTCCCCAATTACTTTGTGCACGCTCGTCAGATCGAGACGAAACTTTCGCCAACAGAACCGTATTGTTTTTCTGGTCATGTATGCCAAGTTTGGTCCAATTCTTAGACGGTTGAATCCGACGTCGTTTTACGGGCCCCACGGTCCCACTCAACGGGCAATTTTGTGCACGGCCCGCCGGAATCCAACTCTGGACATACGGTTCGGTTCGTATCAAAAAACTGGATCCGTAGATATGTAGTTTGACGACTTTAGAGACTGTTGACTCTGACATGCTTTTCGGTCAAAGTGGGTCCAATGGTGGACACCATTTTTGCCCAAAATTACCGTTTTGCCCCTGTGTCTAGAATTGGACTTAAGGACAGGCAATCCTAGCTAATTTGACTATTCTGAGAACGTTGGTACTGTTTATTTCAGCATCCGGAGACTTCTGTATGTGTTGATTGATTGTGGCTCAATGAGTGGTATAGTATTATTGGTTTTTCCAGCTAAGGACCTCAGGCAAGTGCACTTTCTGATTGCTTTCCGATTCATAGTAGTCCTTTTATTTCATGTCTATACATATATCTTGCTGCTTGTTGACACGCTCGTCACACGGAGTAGTCGGGAGGGGAAATATCTTAGTAGACATGTGGACTACCCAGAACTATCCCAAGATATCTATTCGTGAACAATAGCACCTGTACATGACACGTGCAGGTGTCAGATTTACCCCCAAGTCGTTCACATATCGAAAAGGATATTTCACACCACCTAGATAGATGTCTTTTATTAGTTTTTCCTTGTTTACTTTTCTATCGTGCTATGTCATCAGTTTTCTTACAGCTTTCATATCTCATATGCTATTTTCATGTCTTGTTAATTCTGTTGTGTTTTGCATTGCCGTCGGTTTGTGTACTTATTCCAATCCTGACTGGATAACCAATATTTTTCAGGTTTAGCCGCTATCACTCTTAGCACTGGGGAAGACTTGGGTATGCTGAAGACAACCTAGAAATAGATAACAATTGTACCATTTTCATTAACTGTAAATCTTGTATTTTCTTTAAATATAAATCATATAAATGTTGTAATAAATTTAGAATTGTGAATGAGCAGCAAATATTATATTTTACAATTTTAAGCATTTATTTCTTGCGGGCTTGACAGCGTTCTACCGTCGACTCTGCCGCGTAGGCTGGCTTGGACACGTCTCGTATCCGAAAAGCGGGTGCGGGTCGTGACACATGGCCGGCCCTAGCTAGGGGTTGGAGAGAGACACATGTCATTTCTTTCCACTTTATTTTCCTCTCTCTAGTTCTTCCCCAAATTTCTAGAGGGCAATCCCTAATCATTTTTCCACCAAATCCTTCTATTTCTCCACCCAACCTTCTTTTTTCCTTCTCCACTCAAGCCAAGGAGGAAACTCGCCAAGTTTGGGCGGGGTCGGAGCTCGTTCGTATCCATTTGGAATCTCTACGTGTCGGTGTCGGGTCGGAAGGCTTTTTCCTTTGAATCTCTCTTCCGGAAGGTATAATCTCTCCTCTAATCCACCCCAATATGCATATAGTATTATTTTGAACCCGTATGAATAACCCCCATGGTTGTATCTCCAAATTTGTCCATTT
The DNA here is from genome assembly GCA_029216955.1 of Iris pallida. Lineage (NCBI taxonomy): Eukaryota > Viridiplantae > Streptophyta > Magnoliopsida > Asparagales > Iridaceae > Iris > Iris pallida. The sequence goes on along the minus strand of JANAVB010018399.1, from coordinate 1,450,623 downwards.
TGTGTCCATTTGGAGGTCATAGGAGTGTCCTTTATGTTGTGCTTCGTGTCTATGTGGGAAACCCCTAATTTTGGACACTTGTATATTATATATATTGTAGAATGATTTATCTAGATATTTAATTCCAGATTTTCTATTGTTTAGAGATTTTGTTTCCAATGTATCATATTGTATCATATTAGTTTATCTATATATTGTATATATAATTGATTTTATATATGTTAGTCTATATATATATATATATATATATATATATGTATATAATAAAAAATATATATATATATGTATATATATTTTGTGGCATATATATATATATTGGTGTGTTGATGGTGTCCTTATATGTGTTTAGAGGGGGTGTGGGAGGATTCGGCCAAGGGGGGAAGGATTAAAATGGTGGTTGGTGTTGGTTTTGTATGTGTATGTTGTGTATAGAGTGGTGGATTTGAGAATGAGTGTGTGGTTATATTGAGAGATTGATAGAGAGTGAATGGGAGATGGGATTTAGATTGATTTGAGGGAGATAGAGGAGTTTAGAGAGTGATATAGGGGAGGGGCCTGCTGTCAACACAGCAGCAGCATAGGCATCAGTCCCCCCCCACACAGGGGACTGATATAGGTGGCTGAACAGTCCCCCAAAGGGGACTGTTATTTTGAAACTGCTGTAGCAGTAGTGATACACTGCATAGCAGTGTATTTAAGGGGGGACTTAGCCCATGGATTACCTCCTTGTTACCAGCCTATATTAGCTCCCATTCCTGTCCCAAAACAGTCCCAAACAGCCCTATAAAACCTGTCCTAACAGTCCATTAAACACCCCACATATCAGTCCCATACACCCCTATGTTTCAGCCCTGTTTAGCCCTCAATTTACCTATGTGTTAGCCCCCATATAACAGCCTAAAACCTGTCCATTCCAGTCCCTAACCAGTCCCATAAAACAGCACTCTAGCTGTCCTAAAATAGCCCTCTATGTAGCCCAAAACCTGTTCTAAACCATGCCATTCCAGCCCCTAAAATCAGTCATGTACCAGTCCAAATATAGCCCCTTGTAACCAGCTACTAGCTGTCCAAAATAGCCCCTATTTCAGTCCAATTCAGTCCCCTTAGCTGACCATATTTCAGTCCCACATGCCACCATATAGCAGTCCCATTCCTGTCCTTAATCAGTCCAATATTTCACCCATATCAGTCCATAAAATTTAGCTTGTGTGTGTGTGTCATGAGTTTGTGTCTGTGTGTGAGAGAGAGCCTAGAGGGGTATATCTAATAGCCTATAGGAGGGCCTATGTGTAAACCTATAGGAAAGCCTATATGAGTGTGATATATTTGAGTGTTGTGTGTGAGTAAGTTGTGTGGGTGAGTGCTAGAGTGATGTGAGAATGATATATGATATTGGTAGCGGTAATGAGGGTAAAACCAACACATGTATTCTAAGATAGGCTAGATACCTAGAATACCTATATTTCTTGGTAGGTAATATTAGTATAGGATAGTATCTAGCTACCCTAAGGAGCCTAGGCTAGTATCTTGGGTATTAGCGGGTTTCCTTGGTATTGAGCAGGGTATCGGGATTTACCTTGGTAGGGTAATATAGGTTTTACCTAGAAATATGGTATTTGAGTTTGGAGTCTAAGTTATGGTTAGAACTTGGTTCCCTTGGTTGTTAACGATCAAATATAGTGCTCCTAGACTAGTTTTGACTTCGGTTGAACATTTTGACCAAAAGTCAACAAAAGTCAACCGAGAGTCAAACTTAGCCTATAAGTGACAAGATTTGACCGAAACCAAACCAGAGTTGACCAGTTGACTGAAAATCAGCTGTTGGTCAACATTAGACTAGTTTGACCTAGAGTTGACCAGAGTTGACTTTTTGGCTAAAAGTCAATTGCAAGTCAACCCATGACCCCGTTTGACCTAGTTTGACTTAGATTGACTCCCAGTGACCTAGTATGACCCGGTTTGACCCGGTTTGGCCTAGATTGACCTAGTTTGACTCAGACTTGCATATCATGACTTAAATTAGTTTTCTTTTCATTATGCAACCATGTTTAACACATAGTATCTTATTTTAGGTCTGTGATTTACTCTGAGCGTCTGTTCACCTTATCAGCTCATGACCACAGGCGAGTCCATTTATTGATAGTTTTCATTGTCTTGATATCTACTATATTCAATTCAGTTGTAGTGTCTTACTCGATTCCCGATCACGATAGTTCACGGACTAGTATATGCTGGATCATGACATAGGATGTTGTTCCTAGATTTCTTTGGTATATTAGTACATATTCGGTCTTATTTCTATGTATTGGTATAGACACCGATTTCTAAGCGGACTTGCTACCCTCTTATAGAATCCCGTATCATAACGTGTCATGTCCAGATCCACTATACTATTCGGGGATGGAGGAATTATTAGGGGTTATGTGATCAAAGCCTCTTGTCACTATTTTGCTAGTGCCACCCTCACCTTATGTAGGATGTAGTAGATACCCCATTTCTATGTTATCTAGGATGGCCGGCATGAATCTCCGTTGAGGATACCGTGGATTGCCAGCCAAGTAGATAACCCTACCATGACTCCTTAGCCGATCATATATCGCTCTAATAGTTCAAATCACATTTTATATTTATTATCGTATCTTATTTTCAGTTCAGCTCTACTTTCTTACCACAATATGCTTTTATTTACTCACATGCTCAACATTTCTTTATACTGTACCTCGATTTGAGACTAAGTCCTATTTGAAAGATGGGTTACAACTTCGGTCCTTGTTTGGTTAAGGGTTGTAACTCGACTTTCAAATGGTTCCCAAGTCGCCCTATATCTTTGTCTTGTATTTCATTACACTGTCTCTTATAGTATTTGTCAATTCATATGGAACTGCTGTTGGTGTTTTGTACTTGCTCATTTTCCTGACAGGATACCGTTGACAATTTTACAGATGATTCAGAGGCTGATTACCCGACCTACTATGGGGACGGATTAGATGGATTAGACTTGGACCATGGCTTGATAGTCGAGCCACTAGACTTTGCTCCCCCTGAGTAGCATAGTTTAGTTAGGTTTGCCTGGCCTGCGAGCCAGCTAGTACTTTTCAGATTGTAGCAATATATTATATTCTTTACTCTGTGACTTTGTTTTTAGCATTGGACTTGTGTGGATTCGAACTTATTTCTTGCTTTTATCTATCCTATGTTCCTTCCATGCTATCTATCTTAGTTTTGTTTATGTGATTGAGACTGTATTGCTATGTTACCTCCATTCGGAGTGTATATACTGTACAGGTACATTTATCTGTTTTAGTCGTAGTATTTACAGACCCTATATCAGCGTTCTACTACCGATTCTGTGACGTAGGCTAGACGTACCCATGCCTCGTACCCTTACTGTAGGGTGCGGGTCGTGACACATTTTTGTGGTGGCACATGTAGGTCAGTGTCGCAATTAGTGTGATCTCGTAATGGTGCTCGACTTAAATTACTAATTACGAGCCTGCGACTAGGACATAGGATCTAGGATATGAGAGGAGTTACTCAATCACATTTTAGGAAAAACTTTGATCTTTTGATTACCATGACAATTCTTCTTGCATTTTAATTCAATTGTCCTCCTTTCATAATATCTTATCTTGTGCCATATTGATCTTTTGGGTTCAATTCATCCTCAGGATGGCGATCACTCGTTCTCAGGCAGCAGGGCCTAGTACAATTCTAGAGAGGTCAGATCCGGGAGGTCTTCCACCTCCGGCTACAGGAGCAGCAGTCTCAGTTCATGCCCTTCAAACGGGATTAGCAGTCGAGAGAGCAGCAGTCTCGGTTCCTGTCCTTCAGGCGCGAGTAGCAGCGGCAGTCCCAGGAGGTCTTCCACCTCCAGCAGCGGGACCGTCCGTAATTGTTCCTGAGACTCTTCCACCGCCGTCACCGCTACCGACTGATACTCAGGGGATGATGGCCCTTCTGCAGCAGATGTTGCAGATCCAGAGCGCTCAGACAGAGCTATTACGACAAAGCATGGAGAACTCCCATCGGCTGGTGATGGTAGCAATTGAGAGGGTTGTACCGGGTACAGTTCAGGATACCCCAGTTCAGCACCAGGGACAGGATCAGAGGCAGACTATTCCATGCGGTTTCTACGGGGAGCTGGGGCACACCTGGGAGCTTTGCAGGACGAGGTTGGGTGTGTGTCTATTCTGTGGGGCGCCCGACCACCCGTTGGAGGATTGCCACGCTCGTGGAATCGAAAGAGGCCAGGACAGAGTACATCAGGCACCAGTACGTGACGACCAGCAGCAGGGTTCGGGCAAGAGGCAGGCCATCCAGTGTGCCTTCTGCAAGAAGATGGGGCACACACAAGAGGTTTGTAGGATGAAGCTTGGACTTTGTTTATACTGTGGAGCTCCAGACCACCAGATAAGGAACTGTACTGCTCATACAGCCAAACAGGCAGACCGGGACAGAGTACTACAGGCTAGGGGAGGCCAGCAGGGGCGAGCTCTCGCCGTGACAGTTGAGGACCGTCAGGCAGCAGCAGGGCAGAGTGCAGGTTCCAAATCTTTCGATCTCATTTCTGCATTTGCTTCCTTATAAACTGTTTAAAATTCGATTCCATCTGCTCCTTGATTGATAGATAAAAATTTTATTCTTGTGATGTGATATTCTCCTAAGATAAGTCGTATGGGCTAGGTCATCTCGATTATGAGATTTTAGAATCCTCTAGGGTCATGCTAGCAGGCAGAGTGAGGACATATAGTCAGATTTTTGGATGTATTTCTCGGGTGTAGGAATTTAAGGTTTTCGCTGCCAAGCATGCGATAATGCAAAAATTTTAAATACTATAATTCTAGAGGTATGTACCATAGTCAAGGACTTTGTGATTATCGTAGCCTTGTTCACTAGCATGACGGAGATTCAGAGTATCATGATTCTGGACAGACGTATATGATTGTCGAACTACATAATTTTTCTGTGTTTACTTTGTTTTAATTTTTGAGGATGAATTCTTTTAAGGTGGATAGACTTGTAGTTTCTAATTTAGAGTAATTTTAAATGTTATAATTTTAGTCATTTAATTATTTTCATTAATTCATGCTTTGATTTTGGAGATCTTAATTATTTTAAATTTTTAGCCATGACTTGTGATTTTGATGTTTAGTAGTGAAACCCTAGGGACTGTGTGACCTAGAGCCTAACCATGTGATTAGGATGTTTTCAGTATTATTTCTAGCCCAAGCGTATTTTGGTCATTGAAGCTCTTTGATTTATTTTGATACTTTGTATTAGTGATTGCTGATTTGGCTTTTGATATGTAAGATTTTGTGTTGGTTTCGTGTCCGTGTCGGATACGTAACAGTTTTTATTTGCAAGTGCAGTTGTGCTTTAAGGGATTTTTATTTTGCTGGAATTTTTTTGTATTCGAGAGGGACTGTTTTCTGCATGTGTTTTCCTGTGATTTGCTTGTTTTAATTTTGAAGACAAAATTTTAAGGTGGATAGATTTGTCACCCCAGTTTTCAGGAAAAGGGGTATTTTTGTTATTTTGTATTTTCAAAATATTTTTGAAATTTATTTTATTATTTATGATATTGTTTTGGATTTATTTGAGTCGGGTTCGAATTTCAGCTCAATCCGACTTGTATCGGGGACCCGGGGCAATTTTGACTCTAGTGGGACCCACACATTAGTTAGCTATGGCCCACATGATATAATATTTTAGTTAGAGGTTAGACTAATTATTATGGATAGGGTTTGATTAGATTAGAGTTTTTAGAATGACTAAACTAGCCCCGACTTAAACACATTCATAATATTTAATTAAATAGGCTAGTAGGGGTATTTTAGACTTTGTAAAATAGGGGAAAATTAGCCATACATGGTCGGCCCTAGCTAGAGGTTGGAGAGAGACTCATGTCATTTCTTTCCACTTCATTTTCCTCTCTCTAGTTCTTCCCCAAATTTTTAGAGAGCAATCCCTAATCATTTCTCCACCAAGTCCTTCCATTTCTCCACCCAACCTTCTTTTTTCCATCTCCACTCAAGACAAGGATGAAAGTAGCCAAGTTTGGGAGGGGTCGGAGCTCGCTCGTGTCCATTTGGAATCTCTACGTGTTGGTGTTGGGTCGGAAGGCTTTTTCCTTTGAATCTCTCTCTCGGAAGGTATAATCTCTCCTTTAATCCACCCCAACAAGCATATATGATTATTTTGAACCCGTAGGAATGACCCCCATGGTTGTATCTTCATTTGTGTCCATTTCATGTCCATTTGGAGGTCATAGGAGTGTCCTTTGTGTTGTGCTTCGTGTCCATTTGGGAAACCCCCAATTTTGGACACTTGTGTATTATATATATTGTAGATTGATTTATCTTGATATTTAATTCCAGATTTCCTATTGTTTAGAGATTTTGTTTCCAATGTATCATATTGTATCATATTGGTTCATCTATATATTGTATATATAATTGATTTTATATATGTTAGTCTCTCTCTCTCTCTATATATATATATATATATATTTATATATATATATATATATATATATTTATATCTATATATATATATATATATATATATATATATATATATATATATGTATATATATTTTGTGGCATATGTATATATATATATTGGTGTGTTGATGGTGTCCATGTATGTGTTTAGAGGGGGTGTGAGAGGATTCAGCTAAGGGGAGGAAGGATTAAAATGGTGGTTGGTGTTGGTTTTGTCTATGTGTATTGTGTATAGAGTGGTGGATTTGAGAATGAGTGTGTGGTTATATTGAGAGATTGATAGAGAGTGAATAGGGGATGGGATTTAGATTGATTAGAGGGATATAAAGGAGATTAGAGAGTGATATAGGGGAGGGGGACCGGCTGTCAACACAGCAGCAGCATAGACATCAGTCCCCCCCACACAGGGGACTGATATAGGTGGCTGAACAGTCCCCGAAAGGGGACTGTTATTTTGAAACTGCTGTAGCAGCAGTGATACACTGTATAGCAGTGATACACTGCATAGCAGTGTATTTAAGGGGGACTTAGCCCATGGATTAGCTCCTTATAACAAGCCTATATTAGCTCCAATTCCAGACCCAAAACAGTCCCAAACAGCCCTATAAAACCTGTCCTAACTGTCCCTTAAACACCCCACATATCAGTCCCATACACCCCTATGTTTCAGCCCTGTTTAGCCCTCAATTTGCCCATGTGTTAGCCCCCATATAACAGCCTAAAACCTGTCCATTCCTGTCCCTAACCAGTCCCCTAAAATAGCACTCTAGCTGTCCTAAAACAGCCCTCTATGTAGCCCAAAACCTGTCCTAAACCATGCCATTTCAGCCCCTAAAATCAGTTATGTACCAGTCCAAATTCAGCCCCTTGTAACCAGCTACTAGTTGTCCAAAATAGCCCCTGTTTCAGTCTAATTCAGTCCCTTAGCTGACCATATTTTAGTCCCACATGCCACCATATAGCAGTCCCATTCCTGTCCTTAATCAGTCCAACATTTTACCAATATCAGTCCATAAAATTTAGCTTGTGTGTGTGTCATGAGTTTTTGTGTGTGTGTGTGAGCCTAGAGGGGTATATCTAATAGCCTATAGGAGGTCCTATGTGTAAACCTATAGGAAAGCCTATATCTGTGTGATATATGTGAGTGTTGTGTGTTAGTGAGTTGTGTGGGTGAGTGCTAGAGTGATGTGCGAATGATATATGATATTGGTAGGGGTAATGAGGGTAAAACCAACACATGTATTCTAAGATAGGCTAGATACCTAGAATACCTATATTTCTTGGTAGGTAATGTTAGTATAGGATAGTATCTAGCTACCCTAAGGAGCCTAGGCTAGTATCTTGGGTATTAGCGAGTTTCCTTGGTATTGGACAAGGTATCAGGATTTACCTTGGTAGGGGAATATAGGTTTTAACTAGAAATAGGGTATTTGAGTTTGGAGTCTAAGTTGTGGTTAGAACTTGGTTCCCTTGTTTGGTAACGAACAAATATATTGATCCTAGACTAGTTTTGACTTCGGTTGACCATTTTGACCAAAAGTCAAAAAAAGTCAACCAAGAGTCAAACTTAGCCTATAAGTGACTAGATTTGACCGAAACCAAACCAGAGTTGACCAGTTGACTGAAAATCAGCTGTTGGTCAACATTAGACTAGTTTGACCTAGAGTTGACCAGAGTTGACTTTTTGGCCAAAAGTCAACTGTAAGTCTACCCTTGACCCCGTTTGACCTAGTTTGACTTGGATTGACTCCCAGTAACCTAGTATGACCTAGTTTGACCTAGATTGACCTAGTTTGACTTAGACTTGCATATCATGACTTAAATTAGTTTCCTTTTCATTATGAAACCCTGTTTAACTCGTAGTATCTTATTTTAGGTCTGTTGTTTACTCTGAGCGTCTGTTCACCTTATCAGCTCATGACCACATGCGAGTATATTCACTGATAGTTTTCATTGTCTTGATATCTGCTATATCCAATTCAGTTGTAGTGTCTTACTCAATTCCCAGTCACGATAGTTCACGGACTAGTATATATTGGATCATGACATGGGATGTTGTTCCTAAATTTCTGTGGTATATTGGTACATATTCGGTCTTATTTCCATGTATTGGTATAGATACCGATTTCTAAGGGGACTTGCTACCCTCTTATGGAATCCTGTGTCATAACGTGTCATGTCCAGATCCACTATACTATTCGGGGATGGAAGAATTATTAAGGGTTATGTGATCAAAGCCTCATGTCTATTTTGCTAGCGCCACCCTCACCTCACGTAGGGTGTAGCAGATACCCCATTTCCATGTTATCTAGGTTGGCCGGCATGACTCTCTGTTGAGGACACCGCGGATTGCTGGGCCAAGTGGATAACCCTACCATGAGTCCCTAGCCGATCACATATCGCTCTAATAGTTCAAATCATATTTTACATTTATTATCGTATCTTATTTTTAGTTTAGCTCTACTTTCTATACTTTCTCACCATACTATGATTTCATTTACTCACAAGCTCTACATGCCTTTATACTGTACCTCGATTTGAGACTAAGTCCTGTTTGAAAGAAGGGTTACAACCCCGGTCCTTGTTTGGTTAAGGATTGTAACTCGGCTTTCGAATGGTTCCCAAGTCGCCCTATATCTTTGTCTTGTATTTTATTACACTGTCTCTTATAATATTTGTCAATTCATATGGAACTGCTGTTGGTGTTTTGTACGTGCTCATTTTTCTGACAGGATACCGTTGACAATTTTACAGATGATTCAGAGGCTGATTGTCCGACCTACTATGGGGACGGGATAGATTGATTAGACTTGGACCGTGGCTTGATAGTCGAGCCACTAGACTTTGCTCACCCTGAGTATCATTGTTTAGTTAGGTTTGCCTGGCCTGCGAGCCAGCTAGTACTTTTTAGATTGTAGTACTATATTATATTCTTTACTCTGTGACTTTGTGTTTAGCAATGGACTTGTGTGGATTCGAACTTATTTCCTGCTTTTATCTATCCTATGTTCCTTCCATGCTATCTACCTTAGTTTTGTTTATGTGATTGAGACTGTATTGCTATGTCACCTCCATTCGGAGTGTATATACTGTACAGGTACATTTATTTGTTTTAGTCGTAGTATTTACAGACCCTATATACAACGTTCTACCATCGATTCTGCGGTGTAGGCTGGACGTACCCACGCCTCATGCCCTTACTCTATGGTGCGGGTCGTGACAATAGCTGCCGCATATACGTGGCAGCCGCATATACGTAGCAGCCGCATAGTGAGCTTCGGGGTCGGTGGATCATGCCAGTTGTAAAAGAGATTTTCTTTGTTTCCCTAGGAACACGCCATCCTGTCAGAGTCATTATTTTGTCTTTATGTCAGAGCTGTCACTTGTCAGGGCTGTCATTGTCAGAGCTGTCATCAGGGCATTAAATGTGGCACTTGCTTTATGGCCAGCTGTGGAGGAGAACCACTTAGGGCCACATGGCTCATTTCTGAGCCGCATGGAGCTATCCGAGCCGCATGACTGTTTCGATTAACAAAATGCCTTAGAGGAATTGGCTTTTGAAAACAAAAACAAGAAGAAAAGAAAAGTACAGGGAGTACTAATTTGATTCTGGGAAAGTATTGCTATGGAAGTCTGATTCGTAAACGATCACTTTGTTCCTTGGACCATATGATGATGATGAAGATCACTGCTTGAAGTAGAACAATTTGGAAGAACTAATGCACCAGAAAGGTATCGACGTACTTGGGCACTGATGGCGAGGCCGAATGCTTTCCTGCTTTGCTTCACTTTGTTCTGGAAGAAAAGTTGAAGAAGAATGCTCTAGAGGATCAAAATCTCGAAGCTCTGATCTCTGTATTCTCTCATGTCCCTCCCTTTGTGTGTGTGGTATGAGAAAAATGAGTCTATTCATAGACTGGGGCTTTCGTGCGTAAAAGAGTATTAACATCTGTCTTTACGCTAACAACTGCCCTCCACGATCAGAATCATCCTCTGTATGTGCTGACACGTGTCCCATCATTTCAGTAAGAATAGGATACATGTACACACGTTCTTCGAAATAGGTAGCATGAAGACCACGTAGGCACACCACGTTCCAGACTGGCCAGAACGAATCGGGCGTAAAAAGATGAGCGTAAACTAGCTCTGTCATGGGTTTCCAGCGTAAAGCGGTTATCGAATAACCTTGAGCGTAAAATGGCTCAAATAGACTTCACGTACACATTGTTTTTTATGAGCGTAAAGACTCATGTAAAACTCCGTGCGTAAAAGAAACCATTCAGTGAGCGTAAAGTAGCTCGATCTCTATAAACGACAACAATGGTCTTTGTATGAGACAAATTCCATTGAATTCTGTGGTAAATGCCATCATTGATATCATCATGTCAAAGTCAGCTTTAAATGCGAGATTTGATGGCTTTTGTCCAGCGTGAAAGAGGCTGCTTCAGTCCTTGGCGTAAAATCACCGGTGTAGACCCAAGCGTAAAAAGAACAATCTGCTTAGGCGTAATACAATTAGCCTTGTCTTGGGCGTAAAGAAATTCCCTGCTCTGTTAGGCGTAAAGCGGGCCACTTATGACTGAGATGACTCCCTCATCGAAACACTTTTTACGCTCCTACAAGACCCCCTTCAAAGTTTTTAAATGTCCCAAAATTTGAAACACTTTGAACAGAAGCGTAAAAGTTGAGATTTGCTGAGCGCAAAATTCGGGATACGCAACAGTCGACCGCGTAAGAGCGGGGATATCCAACAGTCAGCGTAAAGTTCAAGAGAGAAAAATAATGTTGGTCAATACTTTAACCGTCACAATAAATTTTCTTCTTCGTAACTTTCAAATGTATCTTCATCTTCCCGAGTGAGCGGTTTCCAATGAGGAATGTGAAGAGTCTTTTTAATTTGTATAAATAAGGACGAACTCTTTACTCTTAATATTCATCCTCATAGTTGATATGGCGCCAAAGAAAGAGCCCATTGTGGAGAGTGCCTCGGTCACCAGGCTTAACTTCGAGATAGAGAATGAGCGAGCGCAAAATCTTCTAAAGTGCTTTGGGCTGACCCCAGCAGTCTTCAGTCGTGTTAATGGTGGTCCTTCAACTGTATACGAGGGACCGGGTAACGCAGAAGCATTCCTTTGTCTGATGCGTCACTCTGGGATTCGTAGTATGCGTACGTTGGGTGCATCCTTTTGTCAATCCAAAGAATAGTAATATTCTGTGTACTGCGACTTTTATATGTAGGGATCCGCCCCCATCTTTTATAAATAAAATATTTGGTGTTTTAATTCCATCTATGAACGCGCATTTGTTTATGCACTTCTGTTGACTGCTTCCGTGATTGTTGATTCCCGAGAAACAAACCAACACGTGGTGTCTATTTTATGGTTACAAGATCCTTTAAATAAGATCTTCTTCCAAAATAGACTCATCTTAATAACTTCTTCAGTCTTTATAAATAGCCGAGAATGTTTCATGCATTCTCGTACTCATCCTCCTGAAGATAGCTTTCTGCGATGTTGCTCTTCGAATAAGAAATGACGGAGCTTTTCAACGTTGTTCCTTTGTATGGCCGATCATTAGGCGCAGATTCAGCCATCATTAGAGCCAAACCTTTCGACTCAAATGGAAAGTTAAATCGTAAGTAAATATCTATCTTCGAGCGTAAGGCCTTACTGAAGTACTGGCGTAAAAGCCGTGCTGAAGCACTTGGCATAAAAAGCCTTGTTTGAAGCACTGGCGAAAAAAAGCCGTGCTGAAGCACTGGCATAAAAGCCTTGTTTGAAGCACTGGCGTAAAAAACCTTGTTTGAAGTACTGGCGTAAAAAGCCATGCTGAAGCACTGGTGTAAAAAGCCTTGTTTGAAGCACTGGCGTAAAAACCTTGCTATCTGTCTTTAGTTAGCGTTCAATACGCATTTGATGACACTTCTTCTTCTTTGTTTTCTGCAGAAACTTGGTTGAAGAGCTTTTTCAGAACTGGCATTGGTGATTTTGACGCTGTGAAGAGCGTTCTTCTGATACCGACATCAGGGAGCTCATGCGCTTTTGACGCGCAAATCAGACAACTCAGAACTTTTTGTGAAATAGAAGGGTCTTCCTCCGTTAGTAGGAAGAGCCTTTATACACGGAGAGTTGGATGGTGGAGTCGACTCTACCCCGAGAAATCGGGTAGTAGAGTTCCTTTCACGGCAGAACTAGGAATCGTATCCCAATGCTGGGTACGTTCCTATCTTCCTTTGAGGTGCTGCCCCTAATCCACCAGTTGTATTAGCAGCGCCACGCCTTCGGGCTGCCATACTCTGTGGTTCTCCTCTCGTCTGAGAGAGGAGACCAGAGTTTGATTCCTGCTGATCTGGTCGTGACTGAGACCCAGACAGTCAGGAACTGCCACCAACAACGAACCCGACGGAGAAGGTCCGACGGAGAAGATCCAAAGAAGAAGATAGATCTCTATTAGGTTATTGTTGTGGTATAGAATGAAAATCCAAAATTTGTAATAGATTTCCATTATAAAGAAAAGTCTAAGAAATGTAATAGACTTTTATGATAGTATGGGAATGAAATGATGATTCTTCTATGATCAATAATTTGTATCTATCTGGATGTAATATGGACATGATAGATAAATAAAATCTTATTTTCTGTTTTAGAGTATATGATGCTATCAGAGGTAATATGGACATAATAGCATATATGAACTCAAAAGAAAATTTGATTAATATCTATGCAGAGGTCCAAAGTAGAAGTGATAGATAGAAAAAAGGAAGTAGGTTTAATATTTATTCAGAGGTCATGGAAACATGATAAATAGCAAATCCCACCTTCTAATCAATCGATAAAATAGAAGATATATAAAATCTCTTTCCCAGAGACAAGAAATCAGCTTAACCAAATCTTGGTGGCTGGGGGCTAAGGCGGTGGATGAATCAGCGTGTTTCTTGGGAACATAAAGGACGATTCAAGTTCCATGATTAAATGGATGAACCTAGTAATATGAACGAATGGGTCTTTTCGGAAATGAGAAGTTATTTTCAATTTCAGAGACCGGTTCATTAATAATCCTCTTCTATAAATAGACGAGAACTCTCTGTAACCTTTCCATTCCCATTTCTGCTCCTCAATTAAGAATGTCTTCTGAGGATGCACAGCAAAAGAATGAAGTCTCTAGGGACATTGAGGACATCACTGAGACATGCCCCGCTGAGCCAATAGTGACGAGCCCGACTGAAGTAAGCAACAGTTCTTCTGCGCCCAAGTCGCCCCAGGACATTCTTGCTTTCCTAGTAGAGCTTGGGAAAACTCCTGAAGAAGAGGCATTGAGGATGGCTGTCTGCCAATTTTTTATGGGTTCAGGAAACGATGCCTTCTCTGCATTGGCTGACTATGTATTCAATAAGGAAGGAAGTGGCCCTCGTCCTTAATCATTTATTTTGAACAAAAATAATAAAAGAAGTTTTATTTTTGTCCTGTCTTTTTTTTCTTTTTGTACATAGTATTTCTTGAGAAATTTGCCATTGATCGGCAGCATGAGTAGATCTCCATTGGGTTTTGACAACCGGTAAGCACCATTAGAGAACACGGACTCAATCACATACGGGCCTTCCCATTTTGCTTGGAACTTCCCTTTGCTCTTGTGAGTCATCACCATTGGCCTTCGGACAGCCAACACAAGTTCGCCAATTTTGAATACCCTCTCTTTGACTTTACGATTGAAAGTTCGAGATATACGGGCTTGATATAGCTCAATATGCTGTTGTACTTGAAGACGCTTCTCGTCCAATCCTTCAAGTTCTTAGAGGCGTAAGCGATCATTATTCTCTGTAGTTAGCTTATTAGCAATAGCGATTCGGAGAGAAGGGATCTGGATTTCCAATGGGAGGACAGCTTCACAACCATAAACCAGTAAAAATGGTGTAAAGCCAGTAGGAGTCCGGACTGTCGTTCGGTATGCCCATAAACATTCTCCAAGCTTCTCATTCCAATCTCTTTTATTAGAAGAGACAAACATTTTGAGAAGTTTGATAATCGTTTTGTTGAAGGCTTCAACTAAACCATTAGCAGCCGGATTATAAGTCGTAGAAGCCAAATTTTGAATTCGGTTCTTGTCACAGAACCGATAAAATGCCTGGCTGGCAAACTGTGGTCCATTGTCATAAATTATTCGTCGAGGAATCCCGAAACGATAAATGACATGATGTTTAATGAAGCTGAGTGCATTAGATGTCTTTACTTCAACAAGTGGAACTGCTTCTGCCTACTTTGAAAAGTAATCGGTTATAGCCAGTATAAACCGATGTCCTTTGACAGAAGGGGGGTTAATAGGACCAATAATGTCCATACCCCAAGCTTCGAAAGGCCAAGAGGCTGCTGTAGGATGTAAAAATTCAGAAGGTTGATGAATAAAATCTGCGTGAATCTGGCATGCTTTACATCTTCTGGCATAGTCTACGGCATTTGCTATCATGGAGGGCCAATAATACCCCATTCTTCGAATACGATCTTGCAACTTTGGACCCGGTTGATGGGCACCACAGACACCATCATGAGCCTCACGCAATGTTTGTTTGGCTTCACTTTCTGAAAGACAACGCAGCAAGAGTCCGTCATATGAACGCCGATATAGCATATGCAAAGACGGATCATAATAGAATTGAAATGATCGTCTTTTAATTGATGCAGCTTCTTTAGGATCTTCAGGCAAAATTCTATGAACTGCATAATCAATGAATGGTGTTCTCCAATCTTTCTGCTGGGAACTTGCCTCTGTAACATAACTTTGTTCGATATGCAGATTATTCTTCACACAGAATAAATCTCGATCTAGCAAAGTAATTGTATTTTGCCTTCGGATCGGGACAGCCAAATCTGCAACTAAGCTGGCAAGAGCATCAGCTTCTACATTCTGAGAACGTGGTACAAATTCAATGAAGAATCCTTTGAATGAAAGGACCAACTCGACTACCACTTGATGATAAGGGATAAGATCAGGATTTCTGACTTCATACGTCCCTCTAACTTGATTGACAATCAATTGTGAATCTCCATAAGCTTCTAGGAATTCGATATCCAATTGTTTTGCTACTTGGAGACCAATCAATAGAGCATTATATTCTGCTACATTGTTAGAACACGGCTCATTAAGAGAATAGGCACGGTATATAACCATTTTGTCAGGAGAAACCAGGACAATTCCTACCCCAGAGACAATATTGCCTTTAGGTCCCACTCGTGATGCTCCATCAAAATATAATTGCCATATGTCATTTTTCAAAGCCATGTTGCAATCCACTACTTCGTCTGGAATGTCTTCATATAACTTCGAAGTTTTGTGTACAGGATGAGCAGCTAAGAAATCAGCTTATGCTTGGCCCTTTACTGATTTTTGAGGTACATAGACCATGTCATAAGGAGTGAGCAACATCGCCCAGGTAGCTAACCTGGAATTAAGAATGCTCGATTTCCTCATCAACATCCGAATGGGATTTATTCTGGAGATGACAAAAATAGTCTGTCCAGTGACATAGTGCCTTGTCTTTTGGACAGCAAAAACTAAAGCTAGACATTCCTTTTCTACAGGAGTATATCTGTGTTCAGCTCCTACCATCGTTCTGCTCAGATAATATATTGCTTGTTCATGACCCATGTCGCTTTTTTTGTGCCAGAAGAGCGCCAAGTGAATGATCCAAGGCTCGAACGTACAGCAAAAATGGTCTTCCTATTACCGGAGGTACCAAAACAGGTGGGTTTGTAAGATATTATTTAATGTCATTGAAGGCATTTTGACATGCTTCGTCCCAGACGAAAGATACTCCTTTCTTTAATAGACGGAAGAAAGGTTGACATCTCCCGGAAAGATTAGATATAAATCTTCTGATATAAGCAATACGGCCCTGGAAGCCACGGAGCTCTTTCAGATTACGAGGAGGGCGCATTTCAAGAATTGCTTTAACCTTATCAGGATCAACATGGATACCCTGAGAGGTAATGACCAATCCTAAAAACTTGCTACTGGAAACCTCTAAGAAAGATTTAGTAGGGTTCATTTTCAGTTGATGTTGGCGCATCAATTCAAATATTGTCTTCAAGTCTTGAATATGATCATTCTTTGACCGACTTTTAACAGCAATGTCATCTACGTAGCATTCAACTATTTTCCGTAGATGTTCTTGAAAGATATTGCTCAAAGCCCGTTGATATGTGGCACCGGCATTTTTAAGACCAAACGGCATAACCGTATAGCAGAAAACCCCTAGAGGTGTTCGAAAAGATGTAGGCTTCTCATCTTCTGGATGCATCTTGATCTGGTTGTATCCTGAGAATCCGTCCATGAAAGACATACGTTCAAAACCGCATGTATTGTCTATCATAACATCAGTAATGGGAAGTAGAAATTCGTTCTTTGGACAAGCTGTATTAAGATCTCGGTAATCTATACAAACTCGGACTTTTCCGTTCTTCTTCATAACAGGAACGATATTGGCCACCCAATCAGGGTGTTGTTCTTCACGAACGAAACCACAAGTGATCAGCTTTTTGACTTCTGCTTCAATTGCATCCATCATATCTGGTCTAAAGCACCGTTGCTGTTGTTTTACCGGTTTGACATTAGGCAAAATATTAAGTTTATGAGTAGCAACTTTAGGATCTAGTCCTGGCATATCCTCATAACTCCATGCAAAGATGTCAATATAATCTTTGATAAGTTTTGTCAATTCTTCCTTTTCATCTTCAGAAAGATTCTTACTGATGAATATTGGTTTGGGCGTAATTCCATTTCTAACATCGATCTGGATAACCTCATCCTCTGTAGGTGGCTGTCACTGTTTAAAACGAAGTTCCCATTGAGTATCCATCTGTTGAGCCCAAGGATCATTCTCAAATGGCTCTAATTCATCATCGGTTTGAACCATATTGACTGAGAATATCTGTCTGGATTCATCATATGAGGAATCTATGTTGTCTTTATATTGATGACTTTGATTATCAGAAGATAAAGTCATTTTCTTAATAAACTTGACAGCCATATACTCAAAAAGGAAATCTTCATTGATATCAAAGAGATGAGCAATATTTACATCATTTATAGTCTGATTACTACGCTTCGGATTAGTCAACGGTGGACCATCATCCGTCTTCTGCATAGAATTGCCAATATTGACGATCAATGGTAATTCTAGATCGTTCGTACCAGCAAAAGTTTCTTCTTCAGGCTCAGAAGAAGAAAGTACCATATTACAGGATTTAGTCTTTCTTCCTTTAGCCTTCTTCTTGTGAGGATTGTTACGAGGAATTTCAGAACCCAATCCAGCGGTAGAATTCTGATTTTGAATTTGTAAAGGAAGACGGATTCCTTTATCATGGTTCAAACCTTCGGCCTTTTGAAAGTCGTAACCCATCTTCTTCATGAGAATGACAGATTGCTGACTATACAAATGGATAGGCAGTGGACTTTGAACAGGCGTTTCAGCACAGGACGAGGAATGAATCTCTGCAACTACCGGAGAATGAAGTACAGATGTCTCTGTAGTTAAGAAAGAAGGAGGATTCGGGAAACGAGAAGAAATCCCTATTGGAGCCTTTTTATAAGCAGCAAATACTCGTTGTGCCCGGTATAAAGGAACACTATTCATGGCTAGCCACTGCTGATGAGTAAGCTTGAGCTTGGTAGGAGGAGCTAGACTTGGAGGACAGATGTTTAGTCCTTTCAGTCTATCTTCCAGAGGGAGGCCGTTCCATAGATGATCCGGATCATCAGGATCTGGAATAATATGAGAAATCATGTTGCAAGTTTTGACTTTCTTGCCTTTCTTGGATTCGGAAGTTTTACCTTCATTTTCCAGTTCAGGCACTAAGTCAGGATGTACCCACATGATTTCACCATTCTTCAATGTGAGAGGCAGCAATCCTGTATTTTCTTCTCTGGCAGACGGGATATTCACAATCTTCATCGTTGCCTTCGGAATCGGTATAATTCCATCTGGGACTTACTGTGGAGGAAAATCCCCAAACTGAAGAGAAACCATATTGGTTGTCACCGTATGGTCATTATTGGTTAAAGCGATGGCGCCACCATTTATCAGCTCTTGGGTCTTCTTTTTCAAGACATAGCAAGCACTGGTAGGATGATTAATGTATCTATAATAGATACAATGCTTGGGATTGTCAGTCAAATTCACCTCATTAGGCCTTTTTGGCTCTGGAATCTGAAGTTTAACACTTTTGACCAGACATTGGAATATCCCTGGGATACCGCTTTCGTCAATGGAGTATTCTTCCTTTGGCCTGGAAGATTCTTGATTGCTTGATGTCATCTTGCTCTTGTAAAGATTGACCATAAGAGTATCTTTTTCTTTCACATTACGATTGCCGGGATTATTTTTCTTCCCTTTATCTTCTGAAGCAAAAATCATCCCATGTTCGCGAGCCAACCTACCATTGGTCTCGGCAGAAACTGCTGCTATAATGAACGAAGCCCATTCTGTGAATTGGGAACCCGTGAAGACAGCGATGGATGGTCGCAGATTCATCTTGTATGTGTCAATCAACGCTGAATCTGGCATACCAGAAGGTATCTTTAGAGTAGCCTGTCGGAAGCGTTCAATGAATGTCCGAGTATCTTCTTTCTCCTTTTGTTTGATTTCTATCAAGGAGGACAAGTTCATGTCCGTACCTCCTTCATAGAAGCGGGAGAGGAACATTGCTTTGAATTCGTCAAAAGACGAAATAGAGTTATCAGGTAAGCTGCGATACCAGTCGTAAGCTGAACCCGTCAGACATCCGATGAACACTCGGGTGAGAAGAGCATCATTTTTCTGTAAGTGTACAGTCATAATATCAAAGTAATTGATATATTGACTGGGAGATGCTTTTCCATCGAACAAAACCATGGATTGTGGCTTGAACTTCGGTGGAAAGGGTACGTCATTCCAATGAGGAGGATAAGGTTGCTTAATCCCTAGCCTCTGGAGTTGATCTTTGTGCCTCAAAACTTCAAACTGTGCTTTAAGTTCACACACTGCTTGAATGGCTTCACTGGTTTGAGGAAGCACATTTGACTGAGTAGTCATTGGATGCACCATGACCCCCACTATAGGTGGTACATCTTCTGGAAGAATGGGATCCGGAGATGCAAAATTTTAATTAGCAACGGGCTCTTGAATATTCCAAGGTATTTCAGCCCCTTGACTATCTTGAGTTTGTGCTGCTACTGGTGCCGGTGTCACTGCTGTCGGTTGAACAGTTTGCTGATTCAAAATTATTTGATGCATGTTTTGCACCATGTTAAGCATATCCTTCAGTGATTGTTCAACAGCAGTGAGACGTTGTTCTGTATTAGTAGATGACGTCTCTGGCTCATCTCCAACAGCGTAGGATTCAACCTCTCTTGAAGATACAGAAGGGTTTGTATAGAAGTACGAATCCACGCTATCGGTATCAGACTCAAAAGATTGAGTACCCCCAGCCTCTGAATCAGAAGTCTGTAATTGTCTTCGTCTTCTTGATCGAGTATTCTGATATACTCCTTCAAAGGAATCAAGAAGCCTGTTGAACTGTTGTTGACTTGGAGTTTGGGACGTGTTCCGTCTTGGACGTCGTCCTCTGTTAGTATGAGATGCCATGTTGACTGACACATATGGCGACTCATGTTCTTGGTCTTCAGCTTGATGTGGAGGTACATTGAAACTCAATCGATCAAAAACTGATCGTCTTGAAGCCGAACAACAATAGTTGATCACAACCTGGTGGTATTCACAAAGATGTTTTTCTTGGGGGAATGTCACCGGCGATTGTCTATTCTTACGCTTTTGCATTAGCAATTCGCGTAAGTCAGAAGGAGTGGATGAAGTATTCTTCTTTATTACATTGGGGGTGGAAAAACGTTTAGTCCCTTGTGTATAAAGAAGATTACTGGCTGCATTCGCAGAACCAAATTGTATATTCTACGCGTTTGGAATTGTGTGCGTAAATCTTAAGATTTAGCACGCAGGACTCCATTTTCCTGGCGTGTGATTTGTAAATTTGGTACCTTGCGTAAAGTAGTATAAGAAGGTTGTTGGTGTAGAACAAAAGTTTTACCAACAATATTTTTACGCTGCACACGTTTAGATACATTCACATTCGACATGTGAGCATCTTTGTGAATTTTATCTACACTGTCATAGATAGGAGATTTATCTTTACGCATGGAACGTAAAATCTTATTATCTGCCACGTTACCAACGGGAGATTTTATTTTACACGAGGAGCGTGATTTATTTGGGCCTACCACGTCACCGACGGGAGACTGATTCTTACACCCAGAAGCACAAGCTTTAGAGTCTGCCCCATTACGAATGGGAGTCTCATTCTTATGAACTGAGCGTAAAATTTGGTTCTTACCCACTGAGCGTAAAACTTGATTTTTACGCGGTGGGTGTGAAACCTGGTTATCTTCACCGTTACAAACGGAAGACAAATCGTCACACTTCGAGTGCAACTTTGAACTAGGGACTGCCTCGTTATGAACGGAAGCCCCTACGACAGGAGTGGAAAGAACCCCCTTGTCAACAGAAGCAGCAGAGAGATCAGAAATCACTTTGGATTTGGGAATCCAAACTTTTCGTGCTTTGCGAGACTTTTGAACATTGGAATGGCGAGAACCACCCCCAGTTCGGAGCATCTCTTCATAGGCAGTCTGGTCGAAGTGTACCACCAGAGTCTTCTTGGTCGAACCAACCGAAATATCATCATATTGAGCAATCGCCTCCTCGTCAGAGGAGAAGGTCGTCCCCAGCAGAGTCGCCATTTTTGTTTCGATTAACAAAATGCCTTGGAGGAATTGGCTTTTGAAAACAAAAACAAGAAGAAAAGAAAAGTACAGGGAGTACTAATTTGATTCTGGAAAAGTATTGCTATGGAAGTCTGATTCGTAAACGATCACTTTATTCCTTGGACCATATGATGATGATGAAGATCACTGCTTGAAGTAGAACAATTTGGAAGAACTAATGCACCAGAAAGGTATCGACGCACTTGGGCACTGATTGCGAGGCCGAATGCTTTCCTGCTTTGCTTCACTTTGTTCTGGAAGAAAAGTTGAAGAAGAATGCTCTAGAGGATCAAAATCTCGAAGCTCTGATCTCTGTACTCTCCTGTCGCTCCCTCTGTGTGTGTGGTATGAGAAAAATGAGTCTATTTATAGACTGGGGCTTTCGTGCGTAAAAGAGTATCAACATCTGTCTTTACGCTAACAACTGCCCTCCATGATCAGAATCATCCTCTGTATGTGCTGACACGTGTCCCATCATTTCAGTAAGAATAGGATACATGTATACACGTTCTTCGAAATAGGTGGCATGAAGACCACGTAGGCACACCACGTTCCAGACTGGGCAGAACGAATCGGGCGTAAAAAGATGAGCGTAAACTAGCTCTGTCATGGGTTTCCAGCGTAAAGCGGTTATCGAATAACCTTGAGCGTAAAATGGCTCAAATAGACTTCACGCACATATTGTTTTTTATGAGCGTAAAGACTCATGTAAAACCCCGTGCGTAAAAGAAACCATTCAGTGAGCGTAAAGTAGCTCGATCTCTATAAACGACAACAATGGTCTTTGTATGAGACAAATTCCATTGAATTCTGTGGTAAATGCCATCATTGATATCTTCATGTCAAAGTCAGCTTTAAATGCGAGATTTGATGGCTTTTGTCCAGCGTGAAAGAGGCTGCTTCAGTCCTTGGCGTAAAATCACCGGTGTAGACCCAAGCGTAAAAAGATCAATCTGCTTAGGCGTAATACAATTAGCTTTGTCTTGGGCGTAAAGAAATTCCCTGCTCTGTTAGGCGTAAAGCGGGCCACTTATGACTGAGATGACTCCCTCATCGAAACACTTTTTATGCTCCTACAATGACGCTCTAAATAACTTTGAGCCGCATGTGTTTTCTGATGGATTTCTGAAACGCATAACGCTCCTTTTGTCAGAGCCGCACGAGCCTTTCTCGTCACTTTCCATTCTTCTATAATTCTACTTTGGACATACGATTCGATTAGTCTCGTCAAACCGAACCTGTAGACATATAGTTTGATGACTTTAGAGAACGTAGGTTATGACCCATTTTTCGGTGAAAAGTGGGTCCAACGACAGACTCTGTTTTGACCCAAAATTCTAGTTTTGCTCCTATGTCCAGAATTGGACTTATGGAAAGACATTTCTAGCTAATTTGACTATTCTGAGAACGTTGGTAATGTCTGTTTCAGCATTAAGAGACTGTTGTGCGAGTTGACCATTCGTTGCTCATTGAGTGGTTTGTAGTTCGATTTTCTCAGTTCATGACAGCAGGCAAATATATTCTTTGATAGTTTTCATTGCTTTGATATTTACTATACCTGATTCAGTTGTAGTGTTATACTTGATTCTCGACACGAGGATATACGGACTAGTATATATAAATCTCATCATGAGATGTCATTCCTGGTTTACCTGGTATATGAGTACATTGTTCGATATTGTTTCATATAATTGTATAGACACCGATTCGGGAGTGGGCTGGCCCCATGCTCTTCAAATCCTGTGTCATAACCTATCTTGTCTGAAATCATTATACTACTCGGAGATGGAGAGTTATTAGAGGTTATGTGATCATTACCCCTACTTGTTTATTACTTGTGCATAGCTCCACCCTCACCACACGTGGAGTGTAGCCTGACCTTATACTACTTGTGCATAACTTTCTATTTTGGCCGGCCTAATCCCTATACTATTATACTACCTGTGCATAGCTGGTCAAATGGAACAACCTGATCTTGACCCAAGTCGATCACATAATGCTTTAATATCTCTTGGCACTTACTTTATAGGTTTATATCATACATTAGATTACATTTACTGCTTATTCCAGCTTTACCTTACATCTCACCCATGATATGCTATTCAGTTCTTTTATACAATTTTACTTCCAGTTTTTGACATTCATCATTTATTTCATTATGATTGTCTCTTATAATATTTATCAATTCACATGGAACTGCTATTGGTGTTTGTACTTGCTCACATCGTGATAGGATAACCCTGTTATTTTATTAGAGGATTTAGATACAGATTACCCGACCTACTATGGGTTTGGCATAGATGGAGCCTACGACCAGGACCAGCTTGTGGACCCGGTGCTCATAAAGGATGCACAGCCTGTAGTGACTTAGTTTATCTAGATTTTGTCTGGATTATATTCTAGCTTGATACTTCGAGACTTGTAGTATTTATTTGGGATCTTGTGTTATGTCTTTAAATTCTAAGATTGTGATTGTGACTCAGCACTATTACAGACTATTTATTCATCTTGTTTCTTTATCATATTCGTGCCTATCTTCTTTAGATTTATGTGATTGAGTTGCGTTCATATACCTCCGTACGGAGATGACATGTGATATTATTGTATCTTAGATTCTATACATTCTAGATGACCTTTACAATGTTCTACCGCCGATACTTTGGCATAGACTGGATGTACCCATGTGCTCGTGCCACTAAACAGGGTGTGGGTCATGACAGGAGTACTCGTACGACAATACCCGGGGCTGGCCTTTTCTTTCCAGAAGGATCACTGCCAGTATATATGCCAAGTATAACGCAAGTCCCTTTGGGCATCGAAGGTTCTTCAGCTAATGTCTTTCGGGGCTTCTACTCCTCTATGTGTGAGAAGCGGTCCGCATTGGATGAGTTGCCAATAGCATTCATCCTTCATCGACCTCGTATAGAAGTGGAAAAGGCAGTCTAAGGATAAGCGGCGGATACCGCTGATAAGTCTGCCAGTCGAGGTGATACGATCTTCGACAGGCCCCCTGTGGCAGCTCTAGTTGATCTCGCTACTCCTGACATCAGCATCGACGAGCTAACCGATGTTACCTCGGAGTACTCCGAGGAAAGGATAGAATCGGGTGAGGAAGTAGCACATATTTTAGTAGAAGAGTTGCTTCTATGGACTTCATTTGGGTTTACTGATAGAGTTTCTTCTGAGGTCCTCGTTTAGAGGGTCATGCTAGAATTGATCATTGCATCCTCTATAGAGGGGCAAGTGATATGGACTAATGAACTGGCGATCCCTGCAATTAGGCAGGCTCTGATCGGCATACCTAACGGGTTTGTCGAGGAGCCCACCAAACACTAGCCACTGTCGGGCTCTGTTCTTGTTCCATCCCTTTCTTCGGCACTCATGATTGTTCTTCCTGCTTCGGCTGTGCCTCCTGGCCCTGAGCAGGTTGTTCTTTCTTCTTCGAAATCTTTTATTGCCGCTGCTTCGATGACTGCTATGAGTCAGGCCGATAAAGAATATTTTGCCAAACTCTTGCTGAGCACCCTCCGTGACACTTTGAGTAATGGTATAGAGAGCTCTTTGTATGGTTAACCCCTACCGGGTGGGTGTGGGACATAGTCGAAGGCCAGTTCGGGCTACTGCACGTCCATCCCGAGTATGGTGCTCAGGTTATGATTGCGAGAGGCTTACTGAATGGTCTGGACACCATTACTTTGGAACTTCAAGGCCTTGACAATAAACTATCGAACATAGCCACGACAGAATTAGGGAAGATAGGCTCTGAAGAATCTCGCCATTATCAGATGTGCAAGACTTTTTATGGCCGACTTGTGAAAGTCGAATCAGAGATTGCCGAGCTGGTCGATGCCGAAGGCGCTCGAGTCTAAAATCATGCACCCATGGAGAAGCACTACAGAGACCTCCGGGAATAGATTCAGAAGCTGACCGATGCTCTGGTCGTTGCCGAGGGTGACCTAAAGGAATCAGATGACCAGGAAGAGGTCCTTCACCAACGTTCGGAGGCTTCAACTCAAGAGTGTCGAATATCGACGTTCGTCAGGCTGAATTGGCTCTTGCACGTCAGGCTTAGACCCCTATCGGAGACGAGACTGCCAGACTCCAGTAGGCCGACAGGAGGGCTCGTGAATGGATCACACAACGGAGGGCTCATCTGATGAGCCGGCTAGAAGACCTTCAGGACCAGTCTTCCCAGTTTTGATTTTTTGCTCCTTTTTGTCCTTTAACTTGTGAGGGACCACATGTATTTTTTTAGTAATGGAAAACATTGCCTTCTTTGTATCTAAAGTTTTTGTTTTCCCTTCTTGGTTCTGTCTATCTTCATGGTTGTGAATCCTGTATAGAGATGAGAATTTCCTCAGAAGGGATAGCTTTATTAGGGACGGGGTGTTTACTCAGAGGTTATATGGACATGGCAAACATGGAAGTTTTTGTAGAGGCACTTTTATTACTCATAGGTAATATGGACGTGGTAATGATAGACTCACCTAGGGTATAGAACGACTCAGAGGTAATATGGACGTGAAGGATTCTATAGATGACAATTGTGGGGAATTGTCAGGGAAAGGGTGCGTTGCTCAGAGGTTATATGGACATGGCAAGCATCCTTCTTCCTAGAATAATAGTTCAGAGGTAAAATAGATGTGACTAATTTTCTTAGGGAGTTATGACAACTTTGGTGCTATCATAATGGGCTGACTACTCAGAGGTAATATGGACATGGTAAAAACAATGTAGAATAACACTTCAGAGATAAAATGGACGTAAAATGTTTTCTAGGGTGTCATGACAACTTTGGGGTTATCATAACGGGGTGACTACTCAGATGTAATATGGATATGGTAGACACGATGTAGAATAACACTTCAGAGGTAATATGGACGTAAAATGTTTTCTAGGGTGTCATGACAACTTTGGGGTTATCATAACGGGATGACTACTCAGAGGTAATATGGACATAATAGACACGATATAGAATAACACTTCAGAGGTAATATGGACGTAAA
Organism: Iris pallida; assembly: GCA_029216955.1. Taxonomy (NCBI): domain Eukaryota; kingdom Viridiplantae; phylum Streptophyta; class Magnoliopsida; order Asparagales; family Iridaceae; genus Iris; species Iris pallida. The sequence goes on along the minus strand of JANAVB010018399.1, from coordinate 1,424,309 downwards.
ATATTTTCCAAGAATTATGACAGCTTACAAATATTGTGGAGGAGGTGACTATTCAGAGGTAGAGAGTACATGGCAGATACATCTTAGGATAACATTTCAGATGCTAGGTCATGAAATGTTCTCTGAGAGATTCACGATGATTACTGGTCTATCGTGTTGGGAGCCTGGTCCGAATGGACCCTCATGACTCCATCTCGAGGCGTGGAGAACGGGATGAGCCCTTAAGCGTTGTCCCATGCTAGCATAAGATTGGCTACTTCCATCGTTGCCTTTGGAGTAGGGATGATGCCACCTTGTCCCTCTGTGGCTGGAAAACTTTCGAACTGGAGAGTAACCATGTTTGTTGTGATGGTCTTCTCTTCGTAATCCAACGATATGACATTGGCGTTAGAGAGGTATTGAATTTGCCCCTTCAACACATAGCAGTCCTGTGTTGAGTGTTGGACATATTGGTGAAAATGGCAGTACTTGGGATGGTCCATCTTTTCCACTTTATGGGGACAGCTGGGAGGCAGGATGGACAGTTTGCCACTCTTCGTAAGCATCTCGAAGAGCTCCAGCATATCCTTGTCATTGAAGAAGTAAGTCTCCCTCGGCCTCTGCACTTCAATAGACTTGGGGTTCACAGCTGCTGAACCTTTGGAGATGTAGATGGTCATGGCTTGCTTCTCTTTTCCATCTTTAGGGTTATTGTTGTACGAGCGTCTCCCCTTGTCTTCGGGTGCAGGAAAGTATAGCCCCAGGAGCTGTGCGTCCTGGGCTTTCCTTTGTGCAAAATCCACATTTGTAATAAAAGGCGTACACTCCGTGCAGGGAACAACGTTCCATAATTTTATAGCGGAAAGCATCTTCTTGCGGCAGGAGTCCATAAGCATGGGCTCGGGCATGCTGGGTGGTAATCTGAGGGCGGCCTGGTGGAATTACTCGATGTATACGTAGAAAGGATGTTTCTCCCTCTGGATAATTTTTATGAGGTTCGACATGGTCATATCCATGCCTCCTTCGTAGAATTAGTCCACGAACCGAGCCTTAAGGTCTTCAAAGGACGAGATGCAGTCGCCCGATAAACTGTAGAACAACTCATAGGCTACCCCTAAAGGGCTCCTATAAATATGTGGCTCCTATAAATATGTGTCACACCCCAGAACCAGAATACTGGAGAGCGGGGGCGGAAACAGCCAGCTACATTTATTGAAGTGCAACCCACCTCGCTATACGGTTACGGCTGTCTAGATACATGAGGGTTTAACTACAAGCCGTCAGTCTTTTATGGTCATGAATAAGCCTATTGTCTCAATCTCAAGCAATAATAGCAGTTTACAAGATGTCAGAGCACCAAATATACAATAGTAAGGCATCCCATAAATTACATATTTGGATGATCGTGAAGCTAGTCATACAAAAGGTGAAGACTTGCAAGAGTTTCAGTCATACATGATCAACTCTAGGATTCGTTAATCATACTATAGCTTGTAGGCAGACAGTAAGTAAAGTGCAATCGAGCTAACACGTGCACGTCGGCTAAATGCCTCAAAAGATTATTTTTACAATAGAGTGGGAGAGCAAAAATAAAACCCACTCGTTGCCAGGGTTACGCCTGGTGGTCACCATCTGGCTGGAAGGTAGGAAGATCCTCTGGAGCCGCTCCGGTATCTGGCTACGCAAAACCAGCTGGGTCAGATCCTAGAAAGAGCAAGTGCCACAAAGGAGGCTTCACTTAAGAACTAAAACCAACAATTAGCACACAAATATAATTATATAATAAAGGACTGGAAATATGGAAAATCATGATAATATACGATAAGATAACCATGTGACTATTCAGATAACCAAGTTACAACCCATAAACCAAATAATGACCGGGGTTGTAATCCTTCATCTGAACAAAACTTGGTTTCCTACCATTTATCGATAATGTAATACAAGCAATCGTGTCGTATAACAATCTTGTACAGGACCAGGACAAGACTAGACTGGTTAGACTCCATCCAATATTCACGGCCAAGCAATAAGTACGGCTTGATACTTTAACTAACTAGGGTTATCACAGGCCTGGTTACTAGAAAGATGCAATAAGATTATTCCAACAGCCACAAGCCTTGCAGACCATCCAGGTTACCCAGACGCAATTAGGGGTTGAGTTCATGTGGCTACATCGTCCAGAAAACACATGTACCCTTAAGTAGCTTGAAGGGTGCAACACATAACAGTGTGTTGGAAATGTGCCCTACTCGACGACAGGCTACAAATCCCATGATGGGGCGCCCAGATAACGGGATTGTCTGTAGCTGGGAAATCCCTCTATGACTACTGGATTATTCTAATTATTAGCCTTGGCCAGTTTCAGTAGGTACCCCTGACCGTGGTACTCAGGGGTCCCTGCTCTAGACATAATGCAAGACAATACTGGTTCATTTGTACAAACACAATCGCCCACGGTATCCAGGCCATTCATTCTTGTTATGTCATGCTAGCCATCGCAACAACATATCGAGGTATATTATGTTAGGTTTACTTATCAAAAGTGTACCACGACGGGCTACTATCATATCATGTTACTTATCAAGAGTGCACCACGATGGGTCAATATCGTATTCTATCCCTACTCTATCATATTGTGTTCATGTAAAATTCATGCTGATATTGAAATCATGCCACGTCCAATACATAACCCTACCATGAGGGTTGTCGCAAAAGACTGGCCGCTTGCCGCAAAAGGCTGGACGCATGGGGTTGCCGTAAAAGGCTGGCAGCATGAGGTTGCCGCATAAGGCTAGCGGTATGGGGTTGTCGCATAAGGCTGGCCGCATGGGATTGTTTGCCATTGATTGTAAAAGTACAGAATAATTTTATTGGAGGACTAAACTTAGACTCACAATACAAACTCGCTTACACAAAGAAAGCCTAGGAATGAAAACCTAGGTACAGCAATCTAGGTACCACTTAGGGCCACGTGGCTCATTTCTGAGCCGCATGAAGCTATCCGAGCCGCATGAGGCTCTAAAGGACTTTGAGCCGCATGCATTTTCTGATGGATTTCTGAGCCGCATAAGGCTCCTTCTGTCTGAGCCGCATGAGCCTTTCTCGTCATTTTCCATGCTTCTAGAAGACCCCCTTCAAAGTTTTCAATTTGCAAAATTGAAATACTTTGAATAAGAAGCATGGCTATGTAAACTCTTCTGGCCACATAGGGTGTTCCGACCGCATGGACTTTACAGCCGCATGGACTTCCTAGCCACATGGACTGTCTGGCCGCATAGGCTCCCTGCCACGTCTTCTCTGCCACGTATGCGCTTCATTTATTGCCCTTCATTTGCTTTGATTTAAAGCCGCCTTTTGGAAAAGGATCCCAAGGATCAACTTTTAAATATTTAGATTTGACTCGATGCCCGAAGAGTCGATTTGATTCTATTCTGTAGCACGCAGATAGAAGCGTCTGTCGGTTCATGAGCCCCCCTTCCTTCTGCCTATAAATAGGAGCATTTTTGGTCAGAGAGGCTTCTTTACTTTCTCCTATCTTCAACTCTTTTTTTTGCCCTAGATTGCTGTCTTCATCTTCTCCGATCATCAATCGACAATGGCCCCCAAGTATTCCAAAGTCGCGACGAAGGGTAAGGTAGTGGCTTCTTCGTCAGCCACGACGCCCGAAGTCTACCCCGACGTTCACTCCATCATTGCTGGTAAAGGTTTTAGAAAGGTCGTATACTTCGAAACCCTAACAAAGACGGCTCTGTTGCATGTTTTATGGACAAGCCTTTAATGCGTCCCTCGTCTTCATCGAATTATTTAATTTATATGGCCCGCATGTATGTCCCACATCCGAGCTGCATGGGGGTATAACCCATGTCCGAGCCGCATGGGGGTTTGTCTAGTGGTCACACAGGCACTTCAAAAACAGAACCGCATAATGACGCATCGTACAGAGCCGCATAAGTCTCTCTGAATCGAACCGCATGAAGCCCCCCTTAAACAGGACCGCATAAGCTCGTCTGGATTGGGCCGCATGCGGCTCTGCCATCTTCTAACTTTGTTTCTTTTTATCTTTGATTCTTGCAGCATCCCTGCCGAAGGTTGAGATCTTGGTAAAGGAAGAGCTGCTACCTCCTTTAAAACAAGAGTCACTGCTCGTTAAGGAAGAGGTAATACCAAAAACTGAGGAACATAAAGGAGGGCTGGCGTCTATTTAAGTTGCTGTAAAGGAGGAGCCCTAGTCTGACGGCGGTAGTATTGGGAGTTCTGACCCTCCTGCTCCGGACGAAGATTTTGCTCAAGTAGATCCTTCATATGAAAAATGGTTGAGGGACTGGTATATGCGCCCCCACAACTAGGATTCGTAGGCTCTTATAAATATCCGTCATTTGTCTTGGTATTTCTGTCTGTCTTTAGCTGCAGTTTGTGTTTTACTTCTTTTGGACATCAATATAATCTTCTCCCTTCTTGTTTGAATAAAATAATAAAGAACTTTTCTGGCATGCTCATGAGATGTAGTCATGTGAATGTAACTGATTTTGAATAAACGGAATACATTCGCTCTATTCTTTGCTTGTAGTAGTTGCCACAATGGGAGACTTTTTGTAGACCTATTATCCTTGGCGTACCATGGTTTTAGTTACGAATAATAAGTTGGAAGATAACCAACATACTTACTCAGAGGTAATGGTAAATATAAGGGTTTCTATAAAGGGATACATAGAACGACTCAGAGGTAATGAGGACGTGAAAGTTCTATGTGAGGGGCAGTTTGCTTTTGATGAAAGGGAAACAACTCAGAGGTAACATCGACGTGGTTGTTTTGGAGAATTTGTGGATCTGTTACCCTTTTTTGTGCATTGGAAGTGCGGGTATTGGATCATAAAGAGGGAGCTCTTTTAGGAGGAAAGTTCAGAGGTATGATCATACATGACTTACTACCTAAAAGATGCGATATAGATTTATTTGTAGTGACCAGGATGTGAGTTCAGCGGTACTTGCGGGTACATAACTCAATAGTCTGGGAGATTTAGAATCGGAATGTGAGTTCAGCGGTACCAGGGGGTACGTAACTCGACAATTTTTGTGAATTTGTAGTCGAAATGTGAGTTCAGTAGTACCACAGGGTACATAACTTGTCATTCTGGGATATTTGTAGTCGAAATGTGAGTTCAGCGGTACCAGGAGGAACATAACCCATTAATCAGGGGTATTTGGATTTGGAATGTTAGTTCAGCGGTACCAGGGGGTATGTAACTCGACAATTTTAGGGAATTTGTAGTCAGAATGTGAGTTCAGTGGTATCATAGGGTACATAACTCGTCATTCTAGGATATTTGTAGTCGAAATGTGAGTTCAGCGGTACCAGGGGGTACGTAACTCAGCAATGTGAAAGATTTGGAGGATATCCTTTCAGACATAATACTTCTTCAGGAACTTGCCATTGATGGACAACATGAGCAAGTCTCCATTTTGTTTTGTGAGGTGGTAAGCTCCATTGGAGAATACAACATCGATGATGAATGGGCCTTCCCACTTTGGCTGGAATTTGTCGACGGTTTTGTGAGTCATAACCATCGGCCTCCGAACTACCAGAACGAGATCGCCCACTTGGAATATTCTGAATTTAACCTTCTTGTTGAAGGTTCCGGAGATACGGGCTTGGTACAGCTCGATTCGTTGTTGAGCTAACATGCGCTTCTCGTCTAGGGCTTCCAACTCTTGCAGTCGGCGATGGTGATTATTATCTGTTGTCAATCGTTAGGCGAGAGCGACACGGAGTGAGGGGATTTGAGTCTCCAATGGGAGAACCGCCTCACTTCCATATACTAGAGAGAATAGCGTATTCCCAGTGGCCGTCCATACTGTAGTGCGGTACGCCCATAAGCATTCGCCGAGCTTTTTATTCCAGTCGCGTTTGTTTGATGACACGAATTTCTTGAGAAGCTTGATGATTGTTTTGTTGAATGCTTCAGCCAGACCATTAGCCGCAGGGTTGTATGGTGTTAAAGCAATATTCTGGATTTGTTTTTGTCGTAAAACCGATAGAAAGTGTGCCTTACGAACTATGGACCATTATCATGGATGATCTTTTGGGGCAGTCCAAAGCGGTAAATGACGTGATGCTTAAGAAAGCTGATCACGTTTGAAGTCTTGACTTCTGCCAGCGGAATAGCCTCCGCCCATTTGGAGAAGTAATCTGTGATTGCGAGTATGAAGCGGTATCCTCGGGACGAAGGTGGAGTGATCGGACCAATGATGTCCATTCTCTATGGTTCGAATGGCCAGGATACCACCATCGGAAGTAGAAACTCGGATGGCTGGTGGATGAAATCTGCGTGGACTTGACAGGCTTTGTATTTTTGTGCATAGTCTATGGCATTCGCAACCATCGTGGTCCAGTAATAGCCTATTCGTCGAAGGCGATCCTGTAATTTTGAGCCAGGCTGATGGGCCCCACAGATGCCATCATGAGCTTCACGCACGGCTTCTTTGGCTTCTGTATTTGACAGACACCGAAACAGTAATCCATCGTATGATCACCGATATAGCATTTTCGTCTCTGTATCGTAGAAGAATATGAGGGAAAGTCTTCAGATAGAAGTGGTTTCCTTCGGATTCTCTGACAGGATGTCGTAGACCACAAAGTCGATGAATGGTTGTCTCCAGTCTGGTGCTTCGTCGACTGTCAGAGCGGAGTAACTCTCAATAAATTGAACATTATTCATGGGACAGACCAACTCACGGCCTATGATGTCAACCAAGTTGTGAGCATAATTTGGAACTGCTAAGGAAGCGGCAAGGCCTGTTAGGGCATCGGCTTCAATGTTCTTGAGCCTGGAAACGTGTTCTATGAAGAACCCTTACAAGGATGAGATGATGTCAATCTCTATTTGGTGATAGGGGATCATGTCTTCATGACGCACTTCATACGAGCCCTAAATTTGATTGATTATTAGCTGCGAATCGCCGTATGCTTCAAGGTACTCTACCCCCAGCTCCTTTTCAAGTCGGGGGACAATAACCAGAGTGTTGTACTCGGCCACATTATTTGAACAAGGCTCTGTGAGGGAGTAAGCCCGATTGATCACCAGCCCAGAGGGAGAAATCAGCACTACTCCGACTCCAGCGACGATGTTGCCTTTGGGCCCAGTTCTGGAAGCGCCGTCGAAGAACATTCGCCATACGGCTTCATGGGAGGCCACATTTGAATTGGCGACCTCATCTGGATCTCTTCGTCTATCCTAGTTGACTCCGATCCTGGATGAGCTGCTAAAAAGTCTGCCAGAGCTTGACCTTTAACAGCCTTCTGCGGGACAAAGATCATGTGGTAGAGAGACAATAAAATCGCCCAGGTAGCGAGACGAGAGCTGAGTGCCCCTGGCTTGGTCATGAGGACCCTGAGGGGATTGACTGTCATGATCCGCACCCACTGTGAGGGTACGAGAACGTAACAACGCCCAGCCTATGCCGTAGTGTCGGCGGTAGAACGCTGTCCTAGGTCAACAATCATCTAGCAATATATCTCTAAACAGTTTATACTCCCCGAATGGGGGTGACATAGCAGTAAAACTCAATCACAACTAAGGAAGAGCTAGAACGATATGAAATAGAACTCAAGGAAATAAATAGATAAAAAGTAGTCTAAGATAATCCTAGCAATATCCAGAAATACAAGGTTTCAGATACAGAATAAACGAATATATACAACTCTGAACTCCAAATAAAGTCTAGCTAAAACATGCCTCAAGACTGCATAAAGTAAGATAAGCCTAACTAATCTAGTCTAAGCAATCGGGGTAATATCCTCAGCTAGAGCTGGGTCTTCTTGAGGGTCCAGCTCGCAGGTGTCATCTAAGGCTGCCCCGTAGTAGGTATCCAGGCAAGCCTCCTCCTCGTCCTCTGTAATATTTTCAACAGGTCCAGTCAGGACAGGAGCGAGTACAGTACATCTCAACAGTTCATAGCAGGTTAGAAGATATAATCATGCAGTAAAGTAAGATACAAGTACTGAAAGAAGTGCAGTATGTAAATAGAGAGAGAAAGCTGTAATAGAAATATCTACTATAAATAAAGACTAACAGTGGCTAATGAGTCAGAGTACAATATAGACATGTAAATGGTATAGGAGATTCTGATAAGACACTATAGAAGAGATTCTGATAATATACTACTTGTGTATTATTCACATGTCTACTTCTACTCCCCCATACCCCCAATCAGTACACAAGGATCCAAACAGGTTATGTTATGATACTATGTACGGCCCCCGAAGGGTGGTAAGCCTCCAAAAGGTGATAAGCCCCCGAAGGGTGGTACATAGTAGTCCCAAAAATGAGGATTCTAGGAGACTCTGTGATCATAAGAGTATATGTCACAAGTGATCGAAGAACCTGTGAAGCATAGTGATACGACATGTAAGTGAAATGCACAGAATATATAGTACCCGATGCTCCCTAAGGATAACATCTCAAGAAGGGATCCGTATAGTACCAAGCCGTATGACCAATATGACAGTACAAGTAAAGTAATCTACTGCAGAAAATAGTTCTAAGCAGGATATGAAATGATCAGAGAATGTACTCGCCTGGTATCTGAGTGTCCAAAGTAAATATACTGTCCGAGGAGAGGAGTCTGGCTCCTAATCAGAACATCACAAGTCACAACAAGTCCAAAATAGTATAAAGAAGTCCTACTATGCATTCTACATGATTTTAGGTCAATCTAGGCCAAAGTCAACTCTTGGTCAACTCTGGTCAACCCTAGGAGTCAAACTAGGTCAATCTAGTCTAAATTAGGCCAAACTAGTCTACACTAGACTACATTAGCCTAATACTAGGTCACTAAACCTACACTAGCTAGTACACACACTACTAGGCTATCTAGACCAACTACAAGTTATATGTTATCTAACACCACATGTAAATATGCTAGCTAGGTACCCATATACCTATACATAGGTATAGGCAAAAACACATATCATAGATATATATACATCACATACCTACCTTAGGTTATATGACATATACAATAGGAACTAACATAAATCTATATACATTTAGATATAGGCTCAAACATATATACATAATACATTGTATATATATAGGTATACATCCCTATACATTTCACACACATACACATCTAGATATTTATATATAATATATATATATATATATATATATATATATATATATATATATATATATATATATACATATGCATATAAAGAGAGGGAAGGCTAGTATGTGTGTAGAGGACAGGTTATGAGTGAAAACATGTGTGTGTTGGGTAGAGAACTGTGTGTGGTGTTCCGGTGAGTGTCAAGTGTGTGTGTGTGCTGCTGTGTGTGGGAGATGTGTGGCTGAAACAGTGAGGGAAAACTATGAGGAAACAGTTAAGAGTGTGTGTGTGTGAATGCTCAGGTTTCAGTCAAAGCAAACAGTGAAAAGGAATGATAGGCAACAAGTAAACAGAAATAGCATTTAATCTAGTTAAGGAAAGAAAACCAAATCACAGTAACTAGAATCATTACCCATTTAAACTCAGTTTTCAAATACCCTTGCATTCTCAGTTTTCAGTCCCTACTCCAAAACCCCATTTCGACTTCAAATATCAATCAAACAATCCCATAATCATACACACAGTTAGACTACATATATGAGAACTGATTTGGAGACTAAAACATGTAACTAACAGTATAAATTATGGTTTAAACAGTTGCCAAAGTTCATCCCAAAAAACTAGAAATGCAGGAAATAGTTCTGTTATTGACAGTTTGGTCCCAACATTCACAACCTCATTTTGATCCCAATTTTCAACCAAATCACACCAAAATCAAAACCAATTTAGATTACATATAGGAGAACATGATTAAGGAGCTAAAACCAATATGTAACAGTATTAAATAGGTCTAAAATTGATGGCATGTTCAACATATATAAACTGGAATTCTCAGGTTTCAAAGTATCAGGAAATTTGGCATTTCGATAATTCACAAGTCAAAACAATGTAAAATACAAAAACAGAGGTTGATAGCTAAAACATATTATGTGAGTGTGTCCCAGGGTCCACACGTGTCCACCCTTATGACACAATCGTGTCCAAACAGGAAACAAACACCTACAGTGCACACAGGCACTGTGCAGTGTGCATAGGCTCGTGTCTGTGTGCACGTGTGTCGTGCACACGACACAGGCCAAACTAGGCCTCGTGCTTGCACACACGTGTACCCCTATACTAGGGCTAGGTCTAGGTCAACCTGCACAGTGTCCTAGTGTGTCGTGTCCGATGCTACAACGCCGTATCAGTGCGTGTTTTCAATAGTATGACGTGCAGTGTAAAATCGGTACGGGTAGGATTTCTTCCAATCTGCTCGATAAGATGAGCTAAAAATTGGTCTGTGTTATGACAGTTTTGTGTTCTAAGTGTCACCAAAATTTCATCCTAAATAGTGTCGTGTCGTGTCCGCTAGGACACCCGAGTGGCAGGGGAACACTGTAGCGCGCGCATGAGCTTGTGCGGCGCGTGTCCACTCTACGAATTTGACACAATCAGACATGAAAATCACATCAGAAGAGCAGGAACCAATAAACAATGATAAAACTAAAATTCCTATTTAAAAACATTTCAAAAATAACACCAACAGTCCCTTTGTGGCATTTTCACAAATGCCAGAACCTAGGTCCTGATACGTATCCAGAACGGACACGAAACCTAGGGTACCCGACACAAAACCTATACTGGTACTTAGGGGACTCCTAGGGCTCCCTAATCATGAAGACAAATTGAAAATCCATGGAGAAATGACAAAGTTACCTATTGATGAACTTCCAATGAAAAATTACCTTTGTGAGCTCCTTTCTTGGTTCCCAATCCAATCAAAACCACCTCAAACTGAAACAAATTTCCAATAACAGTAAGAACAATAATATTAGGATCTAATGCAACTAGTTTGGGAGAAAAAGGACCTACAATGGATTTTTTATAGTTTTTTAAACATGGAGACTCACCTCTTTCTTTTCTTGAAATAATTTCCTAGGAAAGGAGGCTAGCCCTAGATTTTATGAGGGTACTTATATGGTGGTGATCCATAGGCAATAAGTGGCCGGCCACATCTTCTTGGGATTAGGGTTAGGTTGATTTTTGGGCTTTGGGCCAAGTTACAAAGGCTATGTTTGATTTGATTAATAAGGACTCTAAATCACAAGCCATGACTTATGACTTTCTAATTTCTATTACTAATTAGGTTCTAATGACCAAACCAAAGATTTGGCTAGGTTAGACTAGAGTCATAAATCCTAACCAAGCTCATACTAACTAGGGTTAGCTCCTAGGTTGGTCTACATGGGTCCAAACTAGCCAAAATCAATCTAGACCAAACAATTCCAAAATAATTCCTAAAAATTCTGATAAATTCAAATTAATTCTAATGAATTTAAATTACCCCAAAATGACGAAAATACCCTCACACTAGAAATGTGGTAGTGACATTGACTCTTGATATGACATGGATGGTTTGTCCCATGACGTAGTGTCGCATCTTCTGAATGGCGAACACCAGAGCAAGGTACTCCTTTTCTACGGCAGTCTATCGATGTTCCAGCCCTATCATCATTCGGCTGAGGTAATATATAGCCTATTCGTGGCCTGCATCATTATTTTGTAGTAGTAAATCACCGAGAGAATGCTCCATTGCTCGCACATAGAGCAGAAATGGTTTTCCAGCAACCGGGGCTACCAGGACTAGAGGGTTCGTCAGATATTCTTTGATACTGTCGAAGGCGCACTAGCATTCTTCATCCCATACGAATGAAATGCCCTTCTTCATCAGGTGGGTGAATGGTTGACATCGTCCGGAGAGCTTGGCGATAAACCTCCTGATGTAGGCCAGTCTGCCTTGAAGGCCTCGGAGTTCACAGAGGTTTTTTGGGGGACCCATTTCCATGATTGCCTTCGTCTTCTCAGGGTCTATGTGGATACCTTGGAAAATAATGATGAAACCCAAAAACTTCCGCCTAGATACGCCCAAGAAGGATTTCCTGGGATTCATTTTCAAATTGTACGCTCGCATCAGGTCGAACACTGTCCTCAGATCATGCAGATGATCTTCTTTAGAGCGGTTTTTGACGGCGATGTCGTCGACGTAGCATTCCACTATCTTATGTAGGTGGTCTCTAAAGATGATGCTCATAGCTCTTTGATAGGTTGCGCCAGCGTTCTTTAAACCGAAAGGCATGACTGTGTAGCAGTATGTGCCAATTGGTGTTCGGAATAATGTATGCTTTTCGTCATCAAGGAACATCTTGATCTGGTTGTACCTCAAGAAACCATCCATAAATGACATACGCTCAAAGCCACATGTATTGTCAATCATGATGTCTGTGATAGGGAGAGGGAACTCATCCTTAGGACATGCCTCATTCAGATTATGAAAGTCGATGCAGATTCGAATCTTTCTACTTTTCATGATGACTGTAGTATGTTGGCGACCCAGTCTGGATGTTGTTCCTCGTGGATGAAACTACTGGCTATCGGTTTATTGACCTCAGCTTCAATAGCATTCATGACATCGGGGCGGAACCGCCGTTGCTGTTGCTTGACCGATTTTTCGTCCGGACGAATGTTGAGCTTGTAAAGTGCAACCTCGGGGTTCAGTCCTGGCATATCTTCGTAGCTCCAGGCGAACACGTCAATATATTCTCTAACGAGTTGTAGTAGAGATTTTCGCTCTTCGTCTGTCAGATTTTTGCTGACGAAGATGGGCTTTGGAGAGGACTCATCACCGAGATCGACTTGTACAACCTCATCCTCGGTGGAAGGATCTCTTTGTTCAAACCGCTTCTTCTACTGTGCATCTAGTTATTGTGCCCACGGCTCTAACTCAAGAAGTTCAGGAATGTCTTCATCTTCTTCGTAGTCATCGACAAATGCCATATTGACGGACCAGACTTGCCTGAACATGTCCCCGATACTGACATCCGAATCAGAAGTGGGTGATCCGGTTGAGTGTGAATGCCAGTCGCATTCCTCGTCTGAGCTTTCAGGGGTCGTTGCCGGTGAAACATAACCCAGCCCACATCTGGTTTTTTTGTAATAATCTCGTGGTTTACCGGTTGGGACTGACAGCCATAAGGGTAATCGTCGTCCAGTACCGTAGTTTAAGCCTGGAGTAGTTTCTAGATTATACCCTTGTTTTTGTATAAGGTACTTAAATTGGGAACTATACAGATAAAGGGGCAATCTTCCGACGTCGGGTTCGAGATCAACTTCATCTACCCTGAAGGGTTGTGGGTCATTCTTTCGGTCGAAGATGATTGGATGATCCTCTCCCTAGATTATGCGGTAAGCGTCTTCCACTGGAGTAAGTTGGTTTGCGGTGTAGACATTTGTTACCTGTGTGTGCAGGTGAGTGCCTATATCGTATTCCATAGCATACATTGTACAAAGCTTATTAAGCTCGAGATAATTCAAATATAGCCCTTTATTGATGAAGTAAGGTATCTTCTCCAGTGGGATTACATCGTCTGCGGATGGAACATCAGTATGAGCGGCCACATACTTGGCCAGCTCTGGCTCTTTTTCAACCACTCCCTGTGTCAATGAGGACTGGGGGATGCCTTGGGCAGCTTAATCATTATGGGCTCCATGGGTGGAGCAGGACGTAGAGTTGTTGGTGTACTAGCCACCCCCAGCTTGGTGATCGATACTGGGCGGGGAGTTGTTGGCGGGCTAGCAGTCCCTGGCTTAGCGCTCTACTGTCGATTCATTCTGGGAAGACGAATCGTCATCGGCTTGACACAGGGATTGAGCTCTCCTATTTGTTGCTGGCTAGCTTTAGGCAGCCTGATTGTTAGTGGCTCTGTCATGGGTCTTGGCACTTGGCCAGACCTTGGCAGTCGGATTATCATCTGTTTTTTATGTACAGAGAGGCTAATTGCGTCCTTACGCATAGTGGCTGTAAGGGGCGCAGTTATGCCAGGTTTACGGGCTTGGAGGTGGATCGTCAGATGTTCTTCTGATCCAGTTGTTGTCTCAGTTTGAGCTTTAGTATCTCTTTCGGTGAGATGCTTTTTCGACTTCTCGTACAAGCATGAATCTGAGTAGTAGGATTCGACCCCTTTGAAGGGATCGATGTCGGCAAATTCGTTCCTCACGAAGCCATGCTTATCGACATACTTGAAGTATTGGTACAGTGTGGAGGGCACGATCATGTAATCGTGTATCCAAGGATGCCCCAGGAGAATATTATAGGAAGTGTCCGTATCTATGACGTAGTAGGTCACTTCTGACTGAAGGTCGCCGATTTGGCACTTCAAGCAAATCTTTCCGATCGGATAGCTTCTGCCTGAAATAAAACCGCTGATGGCGGTGCTTGTCGGCGTCAGGCGATGCATTAGGATGGGCAAATGATATAGTAGGCTCTTCGGGATGATGCTTATGGAAGAGCCGGGGTCAATATGCATCCGATCCACCTAGACATCGCCAATGTACCCAGTATAATACAGAGGGCGATCGTGCAGGTTGGTCTTGATAAGCATATCCTGCGGAGTAAAGACGATGTTAGGCATTGTACCTGTACAAGCGCTGTCCTGGGGATCTGCAGGCGGGCTTTCCGCAGTGAGATTGGACTGAGCCAGATATGTGCTGGCGTTCTGGATTGCCTCACTCAGTATGACGCAAACATATTTGGAGAGTCTCAGGAGCTCGTATAGTGACAATTTGGCCGGTGTGTTAGCCAATTGTGCCAAGATGTCGAAGTTGTAGGGCCTCTCCTGTACCTGAGGCGTCTCTCTTCGGAGCGGTTTGTCGAAGTGAGTCTCCTTCAGCCTAGGCTTGTCGGTCGTCGAAGGCTACGAAGGTCCTGGAGCATCAGCAGTTGTCGGCTGATGGTCTTCAACCGAGTTACCCGGTGGAGGTTGGGTTTGCGCCGGAACGGGTAACGACGGTAGTAGCTTCTTCGACCTCTACCAAGATTGTGCTGCATTATTTGACTTTTCCATTCTTCATCTTGTTGGTGGAGGGAGGTGCAGACTGAGTCACCTCAGGTACCAAGTCTGGATGGACCCACATGATCTCCCTCCGTGATGTGGTAAGGGGCAATAGACCAGCAGGCTGGTCTCGGGGAGATGGATGGTTGGTGACCTCTATCTTTGCTCTGGGGACAGGCACTACTCCATCTTAAGTCTTTGTCGGAGGGAAGTTACCGAATTGTACTGACACCTTGTTGGCTGCGACGGTTATCTCTTCGAAATTAATGGCCAGGGCCTTAGAATCGATGAGATGTTGGATGTATCGCTTCAGTTGGTAGCAGTCATGTATAGCATGGTGGACATAGCGATGGTAGTGGCAGTACTTGGGGTTCTCCATTTCTGTAGGTCGAGGTTCACGCCTTGGAGGAGGGAGCTGAATTCGGCCTCCTTGTATGAGCATGTCCAAGATGGGCTTGACATGGCCGTTTTCGAAGGAATAGGTCCTCTGAGGCCACTGCTTCTCTACTGGCTTCGGTTCAGGCTTAGGGGCTGTGTCAGCCACCATAGCCTGTTTGCCCTTGTTGTCTCGATTGTTGGTAGGGTTATCCCCATTGTTACTGTTGGTGCTAGGGCGGTTGCCTTTGTCCTCTCCTTTCGAGATGTGTAATCCCAATTGGCGAGCTTTCTTTAATTTGTCTTCTGCGCTAGTGGCGTTGATAATGAAAGTCTTCCAATCCTTAAACTGACTTTCTTCCATCCAGAGGCTAATCATGGGAAGTAGCCTCTTTTGGCAAATTTCAATTAAGGAGGAATCAGGGTTACAGGAAGGCAACTTCATCGCGGTCTGGCAAAGCCGCTCGATATAGTTACTTGTCAACTCTTTTTCTCCTTGAACAACGTCCATGAGGGTAGACATTGTCACGTCTTGTCCTACCTCGTAGAACCTCTCCAGGAACATACGTTTGAAGCCGGTGAAAGAATAGATGCAGTTGTCCGGCAAGTTGCGGTACAAGTCGAAGGCGACCCCTCCAGTGCCCCGATGAACAATCGTGTAAGGATGGCATCGTTATGAGGCAGATGGTCGGTGGTGACCTCGAAGCAGGTGATGTACCTGCTTGCAGATGTCTTCCCATCATATGGATTAATGTGGAATGGTTTATATTTTGGTGGGAAGGGAACATCTCTCCACACAGCTGGATACGATTGTCGTATCCTAAGGTCTTGGCAGTTTTCTTGGGCATGGAACATGGCCCGGAGCTCCTGGACCTCTCTTCTTTCCTCCTTGGCCTCGTCTGCAGCGGTGGGGGCCAATATTTCAGGAGGATTATCACTCGGGTTTGGTGAAGCTAAATTTGAATCTGCATTGACCGTGGGACCCATGCTTGTTTGGCCAGGCGTTCTTCCTTGCATAGTTGGAAGGGCCGCTTTGCTCTCGTCCACAGATTTGACCAAGGCATATAGTATGGCCTACAGAGTTTTTATGCGTTGGCGATCACTGGGACCGTCTTGGTTGCTGTCCGTCATGAATACCGTCCTCACATGAGGAAAGATGGAAGGGACGGTAGAGGACGTGCCCTCCGAGTCATACCCTTGTACAGAGAAGTCGTCAGCGTATGTGGGAATGCTCTCCTCTAGTTCGGACTCAGAAAGAATGGTACCCCCAGCTTCAGAGCTTGCCTTGTCTTGAGAATTGTGGACGTCCTCGGGGATGTCGGGACCTTCTACATCTGTTAGGTGGATTGTTTCATCTGGATCGTCTTCTTGGAACACCGAATTATCGTGGATATTTAGGGGAGTGCTACCCCCGGCTCCAGTGCCTCCCAGAGATGTGGACGACGAATCTCCAAGTATGGCAGATTTTGTCTTTGAGCGGGTACCTTGGTAAACTCCTCCTGTAATGGTGGTAGACAACCACTTAGAAGAGAGTTTCTTGGTTACGCTGGTGGAGATTTTTGGGATGCAGACATTTATTTTCTTTCCTCTACTGCTGTCTGGAATCTTCAGAGCTGAATTGCAAGAGGCGTCGAGAAGCGCCTCGTCTTCTGAGCTTGGGTGTTGCAGCCGTTGGAAGATGGACCGCCGATTTTCTTGTACTGCTACCTTATTGCAGCAGCAGTTGACAATGACTTGGGTGCATTGATGTCCCTAATAGGACTCTGTACATCAAATTTTTGCCCCTTTCATTGCATTTGTGAAGAATTATATTGCACAAGTCACCCGTTTTGTGGGCCCGGGAGTTCTGAGCCCATGAGTGTGTTGGCCTCCTGCCTGCTCCCTGATATGGAGGTAGCACGAGTACTTGCCCCTGATCCTTGTTGGGAGATTCTTGATAACTATCCCATTCGTTGGCCGTCGGGGGCTGGACACGGATAGTTTTATACAACTTTCCATCAGAGGCCCGCGTAATAGTCAGCGGGACACCCTGATAGTCAAAAGTTGGGACAGCTGTCTGAGCTCGACGAGCCCACGCTGCCCGAGACTTCTTCCTTCTAGCACCTGAGAGTGCATTGTAGGAAGAGTCCACAGCGATTGGCACATGAGAGCATCTGGGGTCAGGATCGCCTGAGAGGCGGTCAAAGACTGACCGCGGGCCGCATATAACAGATGGTATGCGGCTGGGATCAGTGGCCGTACAGTTTGTCTGCATGCGTCTATCCTTTTTGGCCGTATGAGCCTTCTGTATACGGCTAGAAGCGGTGGCCGCATGAACCCCGAGGATGCGGCTGGAAGTCATGGCCGTACAGTCTTTCTGCATACGGCTGGCAGTTTCGGCCGCATGGGCTTTCTGCATGCGGCTGACTTTTGTGGCCGCATGAGTTTTCTCCATGCGATTGGTATTTGCGACCGCATGAGCCTTCTCCATGCGGCTGGCGCCTTTATGCGGCTTGGACCGTATAGAGTTCCTCTTTGCCCCTGCAAGTCCAGCATCATAGTATTTTCTTCTGACGGACTTGGGGACAGCAGAGTGCTCTATGGTCTGAACTGGGGTTGCCTGCAAGGCTTCTACACCATCTTGAGCAACAGAGAGTACTTCTTCGAGATCTTGGGGAGGAGCGAATGATTTGGGTCTCCACTTTTTGTGGGCCTTCTTCGTGCGGGCTCACCGCTGGACCGGGCCAGCGCTCCCGTCGGAGATCATTTCTTCAAACGCCCGGCTGGTCGAACCGGACGACCAGCATTTGTTGAGCGGAGCCAAGTTTGGCTGCGTCCGATTGCGTCACCAATGCCTCAACCGTGGAGAAGTTTGTCCCAAGCAGAGTCGCCATCGTGTTTGCCTTTGATTATAAAAGTACAGAATAATTTTATAGGAGGACTGAACTTAGACTCATAATACAAACTCGCTCATACAAAGAAAGACCAGGAATGAAAACCTAGGTACAACAATCTAAGTACGATTATTTATTTTTGATTCTGGGGGGGTGACGATAGAGGCTCGAGAAAGCGACGGCAGCTCTGCCTTACTCCTTGGACGATCAGACGTAGCCTTGACTCTGATGAAGAAAAGTTCTCGAGATGTGTGGAAAGACTCTTCTGTGCGCGTGCCTTTTTCTCTCTGTGTGTCCAGCCGGGTGGGATTAGTCTCTTTCTCGCTGGAGTTCTCCTTCTCTTTTTCTCCCAAATTCTCCAGAATCCTCTCTCTCCTCTTTTTTTTAGGGTTTGCAAGGGAATGGCACCTTGCTATTTATAGAAGTGGGGGTGTGATCATTAGGGTTTGCAATGATTGCCCCTTTAAAAAGTCGGCGGCCAATCATTTGGACTATTAATCATGATTGCAACGAATCTGGGAAATTAATGTGGATTGTACCAAATCCTATGGGCAATTAATGTTGATTGCCATAAATTTTCATAATTTGTGATGATAGGCTCGGATCTTCTGCCACGTGTTCGATTTGTCTGATCTGATTTGATTTGGGTAATTATGATGATTGTAACAAATCTGAGTTTGTTATGATTGGCTAGCAGCCATAACTCCGAGGGGGATAAGAACGCCACCTGTCTCAAATGTTATGAGGACCGCCACGTGTTCCATCCGGCAGAGCCGCATGAATGCAGTCTCTAAGTGAGTCGCATACGGATTGCCCCTCCACAATCCTAGGCGCATGAAGGTAGCAACCGCATGAAGGTGATGGCCACGTAAGGATGGGCAACCGTATGAAGATGACAGCCGCATGAAGGAGGCGGCCGCATGAAGATGGTGGCCGCATGAAGGAGACGGCCGCATGAAGATGGTGGCCGCATGAAGGAGGCGGCCGCATGAAGATGGTGGCCGCATGAAGGAGGCGGCCGCATGAAAATGGCAGCCGCATGAAGGTGGCGGCCGTATGAGCATAGCAGCCGCATATACGTGGCAGTCGCATAGGGAGCTTCGGGGTCGGTGAATCGTGCCAGCTGTAAAAGATATTTTTTTCGCTTCCCTAGGAACACGCCATCCTGTCAGAGTCATTATTTCGTCTTTATGTCAGAGTTGTCACTTGTCAGGGCTGTCATTGACAGAGCTGCCGTCAGGGCATTAAATTTGGCACTTACTTTATGGCCAGCTGTAGAGGAGAACCACTTAGGATCACGTGGCTCATTTCTGAGCCGCATGGAGCTATCCGAGCCGCATGAGACTCTAAAGGACTTTGAGTCGCATGTATTTTCTGATGGATTTCTGAGCCACATAAGGCTCCTTCTGTCTGAGCCGCATAAGTCTCCTTCTGTCTAAGTTGCATGAGCCTTTCTCGTCATTTTCCATGCTTCTACAGGGATTGTCGTATAAGGCTGGGCGTATGGGGTTGCCGCATAAGGCTGGCCGCATGAGGCTGCCGCATAAGGCTTGCTGCATGTGGTTATCGCAAAAGGCTAGCCACATGGGGTTGCCGTATAAGGCTGGCCGCATTAGGTTGCCGTATAAGACTGGCCACATGGGGTTGCCGCATAAGGCTGACCGCATGAGGCAGTTCTTCTTCTCCAAGGATCCAATAAGACGAACCATAGAAGCCATGGCTTCCAAGCACCATTAATCCTTCATTTAAAGTCAAAATCCGGTCTTCTATAGGTCAAAATGGGGTAGAACGAAATTCTCTACAGCTTGGAACAATCAAAACTTGGAAATAATAAGGTTTGATAGATCAAAACCATCAAACCCAAGAAATCCAAAAATACAACAAACATAGATCTACATGAAATGAACCATGGAAATTAAAAATGCTAAGTACTAAAGTGTCTTAGAATCTCGTGAGGAAGAAAATAAAACAAAAAAAATTGAGTTCCTCTATGAAGCAAGTTGGACTTGCCTAAGCTTTTGGTAGGTGGAGAGAGTTAATGGAGTAAGAAGAAGTAAATGAAGAAGTGAATTAAGAGAGAGAAAGGGGTTGGTTGCTTATAAAAAGGAGGAATTAGCATGTTGGGTCAAGTCCTAACAACCGAGCCCAACCTAATACACCAAGCCAAGCTAAGCCGAACCAGGATAAACCCAAAATAAACCAAGGCAAGATTAAACCAGGGTCAAGCTAAGCAAGACAAGTCTAACTACGGGTCGGGATTTCATATACGTATACTAGAAATATGTATAACGAAAAATGGAGGTGACAATATGTTAGACAGGTGGGCGTCTTCCTTTGACAGATGCCCCATTATAGAGGCAAAGTACCTCAAGTATTGTCGGGGAGATCCCTTCCCTCCATACGGTGTAAGCGTCAGCGGATTGTATTTAGGAGGATAGACGACGTTGTCCCACTCGACAGGGTACGGCTACCGGATCCCCATCTTCCGGAGCGTTGCTTACTTCTCCTTGGCATCATGATGAGCATACAGCTCCTTGATGGCCTACTGTATCTCGATCGATATTGTGGAGCCTGTAGCTGATGGAGTAGACGAGGATGGTCTTGCCTGATTGGTAGTAGGCAACCTGCTGGATTCGTCATTGGTTGGCGAATCACGCGCAGGTATAGAGGCAGTGGGGGCCATGCTACTCTTGAGGTCGATTATGACTGAAGACAAGGTCTTCATGGTGTCCATCAGCGTATCCAACTTGACTTCGATACACCTGAGAGCTTCGTTGTTGTCTTCCTCATTGCCATCGGCCATGAAGATAGATCGTGTGTGAGGGTGACTCGAGGGAGCCGTGGATCCTTCACTTTCTGGCTTAGACGCTTGAGTTTTACTGTCCAGAGGATATACCGTAAGATTGTAATCTTCTCCGGACTCAGTATGGTTGCTATCCCTGGTATGGTGACTGGCTGCGCCAATGGAGACATCCATGTCGTATTGTGCCTCGTCAGATTGGAACATAGGGTTGTTATGCTTGGTAGGAGGCTGGCTACCCATAGTTTTTGACAAGACACCCAAAGCAGATTTGGAACGAGTGCCTTGGAACAAACCTACATCGGGTACCTTAGCTTTGTTGTTCTCTGACCTCCTCTTCGGTTCAGCAACCGATATTGGAGGATTCTGGAAAGGCCCTTTGAATGCTCTGGAACCCTGCGCCACGTAGCATGTGGCAATGTGTGGCTTATCTTCTGTATGTCTCATCGACCCCCTGTTAGCCCTCTAGCATGGAGTCGGCATGGAGTAGAGTCTTTGGAAGACGGAGCTCCTGCTTGGCGATGGCGTAGCCGTCTGCTGATAATGACAGTTGATGGTAATCTGGGTATAAGGGTGCCTTGATTTAGGCATGTCTTGTGCCACAAATTCTTCTTCCGCTTGGGAGAGGGTTGGCTCTTCTGTCGTAGCACTCCCATTGTACATGCAGGGAAACTGCATGTAAGCATGATCCGAACGGGTCTAGCAAGGAAGCCTCCTGTCGTTCTTACGAAAACGTTGCTCGTATGACTCCCTCTATATTGGACGTACCTCCTGGATTGGCTTACGCACAGGAGTACCCCAGTAGAAGTGAGATTCGGCAGATTGAGGCATCGGAGTGTTAGAGCTAGTCTAGTATAGTTTTTTGTCGACTGTGCATGTTACTGTCAACACGGGCCTCTGGTCTACCGCTGGTGCCGTATGCTTATTATACGAAGTACGAGCCACCTGGGATCTCTTCCTACTACCCCCAGCATGTGAGTAGTATTCAGAGTCCGTCGAAGGTTTACACGAAGGGAAAGCGATTATGTCGAAGAAAGATCTCATTGTCGACAATACTCCCGTCATGAGGGTTTAGACTGGTATGCGCTTCCTTAGATGTCGTTCATTCGTCGATCAACCATGGAACCACCATCTTCTTAGCCATGCTTTTCGAGGACGAGAATCGGGCGAGGGGATAAGGCTGTACAGCTGGGATCTTCTCTGTGGCCTTAACGTTGAGGGGTCCTGAGACGCAGTTCCTGGCGTCATGCTACTGGATGCAGCCACCTTAGGCCTCTAGACACGTCGAGTCTTCTTCGGTTGTACGAACCGCTTTGAAGTCTTCAACTCTTCATCATAGAGAAGATCTTCAAAATCTTGCTGGTCGATGTGTACAACCAGCATATCATGAGAACTCCCAGTAATTTGTCATTAGATTGCGTCATCGCTTTTTCATTGTATGAGAAGGTAGTCCCCAGCAGAGTCGCCATTTTGTTCGACGTAACAAAAGGTTGAATGAACTTTTTACTTTATTGAACGTATAAGGTATCTGTGTACAAAGAAGGAACTCCTAAATAGGATATTCTAAGTACAGGGAGAAGAGATTTCTGGAAAAGTATGACGATGGAGATCGAGCACTGTAGCGGCTCCTTTACTCCGTTGACGATCTGACGATGAATCAACCTTGCTATGGCTCTCTGGATACTTTGATGGGACTCTGGGGTCACCGATCAAGAGGCCGTCTGGTTGAGAAGATCCCTTGAAGATGGTTGGTTGGTTGGTTCTTCGATTGATCGGTGGATGAGGGTGGTCGACTATTCGTGGATGTTGATAGCTACTCCTTTGAAGATTGTCGAATGTCGATTTTCTCTCTGTCTATTTCGATCCTTTGGTGGAAAAAGAACTCCATCTATCTAGAACCGAGCACATATGCGATGTGCATTAGGGTTCCTGAGATATGAAAGACTCTGCCGTTATTAACGTCATTGCAAGATATGGGCTTCTGCGGTACTGACACGTGGCGAATAGCGAGATTCCCTTCAAACGAGATCTCTGGTGGTTAGAAACATAACCGAAGGAGGTGACATGTGGCGGGTGCCGATTTGCTCGTTCGAATATAGCCGAGTAAATCTTGTGTAACGTCCAGTCCCAAAATAAGTGGGAGTAGGAACGTAGACATGCCAGCTGTATAATAAATATACGTAAGCTGTAAAATGCAGTAGAACAACGACTAATCTCATCCACACAAAATATAAGAATGAAAGATATCATATAATCTATGAATTGTCACTGGTACATATAGTTGGGCGGAGACAAATCCACTACCAATAATGAAAATAAATACATGATAAAAAATGATTTTGGAGAGCGAGGCGAAGACGATCCAAGTGCAATCATCCACTAAGAAATAGCGATGATCACGGCTAGAGCTAGAACACCTGCGAAAGACAAGAGCACACACCTAGCGAGATAACCAGGTCCTTAGAGGAACGTAACAAGATACAATAAACTTGTCATATAAATAGTGAATATAAAACATGCCACAATCAAAGAAAGTGACAAGACATAAATAAGGTAACCTAACCGTACTAAAGTGATCATGCAGTTGAGAAACAATTCTTCGATGCATGAGCTCTGGCTGTAAATAGGATCGGCATAGTCCCCATATAGGGCACCAGGGGCCTACGTCCGTAACGTCCGAAGATCGTCAGAAGGCATTATGTGTAAGGGGCTACGTCCATAACGCTCTGGAAAATATCAGAGGGCACCTAGAGCCTGCGTCTCCGGAGGAGCGCACAGGTAATCAGGGAAGTACAAAGAAGCCCATACGTCAGGTAATGTTCTTCCCACCCAATGCACCTATCATGTCGCATCCACGACCATTTAACACTACTAACCGTCAATTCTTCTAATATACAACTATTGACAGTTAGACCAAACGCATGTCCTATACGCATTAGTGATCAGCCAACACGCAAGTCCGGATGCTATATGCTACTCACAACTCACACATCTCGTGGCACATCAGTGACAAAGTTTATGTAATGTACGTACTAAGCTAGTCGTAGTCCCTTAACTCTAGGTCCATATACAATCAAAGGATAATAACAAAATATAGCTAATATCACAGAGCAGGCACTTGGTTAGGAACTGTAATAATGGTACAGTTAAAAGAAATAAAAATAAATACACAGTTATATGCAATAAATAAAATACAGATAAATTATAAACAGTAAGTTATGGCAAGGTATCATGCCTGGTGTGTCGCCTGATATTGTACGGTGTTCTGCTAAGTTTTGATGTGTCACATAGCCATGGTTGGGGGACAGGGGTCTGAAGTCGCAAGAAAATATGAAGCACAATTTTAGTCATGATTGACTATGATAATCGAAGAAGAATTTGGAGTAAACGATACTTCTACTATTATTAGAAAATATTTATAATTTACGTAAAATGCTTAAAAAATATTTTATTTATACAAATTTGAAAAATACATTTCAGTCAAACAAGTATATATATAAAATCCATAAAAATTATCTGGTTCTAAGACTCTATTTTTGAGATGATAGGGCCAAGCCCCTAATGTCTTTTGTAAAACCCTTTTTTTTAGGAATTTATTAGTAAAATTTGGGAGGAATATTTTTGAAAAATAAAAATCCTTTTGGGACAAAACTCTAAGTTTTTCCACAATAAATTAGTCAAGGCTATATTTAAAATAGATAGAATATAATATAGTAAAATCTAGGTTTCCTACTAAACTTTTGAAATAGTTATAAAAATATTTTGTTTATACAACCATAATAATTAAAGTATATTTTACTTGCATGTTTCTATATAGAAATAATTTAGTTAATAACAATAATGATATAATAATAATAATAATAATAATAATAATAATAATACCTTCAAGGAACAAAGTAATCCACAATAAAATATACGACATCAGAAGATAAAATAAAAATAAAAAAATTAATACGAATTATTAATAGCACCGCACATAGTTGTGCTGGTGCTGGTGCTCATTCTCATAAAAAAGAAACTAAGAGAGAGAGACATCAGTAAAAGTAAAGAAGAAGGAAGTAGTGGGAGAGAGAGTAGTCAGAGAGAGGGAGAGCGCTCACCGACGGTCGGCGGTCGAGCGGCAGGGGTATGGCTCGGCTGGGGCGTTCGTGCGGGCGTTCTCTTTCGTGCGGCGGCGACGGTGGTTCGTGAAGGCAGTGACCGTGAGGCTCCCGGTAGCACGGCGACCGGTAGAGGCGGAGGGCTCGGAGGGCGCTAGGGAACTCCGGCACGGTAGGGGTCTACGTGGTCTGGCGTAGCGCCGGGGTCTCCAACGGTGTCAGTGCGCACGCCGGCGACTCCTCGGCGGTGGTACGGGAGCGCTGGATCTCGTGGGGCGAGGTGAGGGTTTCTTCCCCCTTCCTTTCTATTCTGGTGGTGGCGGTGGTGGTGCCCCGTCGGTTTGCCAGGGTGATACGTTGGCAGTTTGGAGGCGACGATGGTCCACCGGTGATGAGGGTTCTGGTTTGGTGGCGATGATGTGGTCAATCTGGGTGGTCGGTCGGAGTGGCCATGCAGTGGTGGTCGTGGTCGGGTGTCGGGAAGGATTGGTAGCGGTGGAGATGATTTGGGGGTTTCGGGAGGTGGCCGGTCGCGACGGTTAGCCGACAGCGTAGAGTGTGGTGTTGGCAGCGGCGGTGATATAGGGGCAATGGATGATTGGTTAGGAGGAGAAGGTCCGGTGGTGGTCGTGATGTCGGGTGTGAGGACGGCTACTGTGGAGGTTGGTGAAGGTACTGGAGAGGTCGGGGGATTCTGGTGGTGAATGATGGCGACGGGGCGAAGATGGATGTCGGGATGCTGACGATGGCAGGGTGGTGGAGTTCTGGTTGAGAGAGTGGGTGGTCGAATCTGGTGGGTTCGTACTATCGTGTCGGGAGTTGTCCGACACGTAGATAAGGGATTGGGTAGTCCAGGATTGTCGGACGGGACACTGTTATGTATTTGTAGAAGAAAAAATATAGTGGAAGAGAATGACGACACCGACACGATGCATATCTGGGTGTGGAGAGAAATTGGTCTGGAGTTTTTTTATGAAGAAAAAGAGAGCAATGGGGCTCTCCTTATATAGGAGGTGGTGCTCCTAGTTATATAAGAACTGGTAGAAGTTTAAACCTCGATGGATAATTCCATCTTTTAATTTAAAATAATTTGAATCAATTCAATAATATCTCTACAAAATATAACTAGTTAAATCTTATTTTTAATTCAAAACTATTTAAAATTACCAATCAAATAAAACAACCTTTTCTAATAAGTAAAAAAATGAAATTTTGGAATTCTCGTCGTGATGCATTTATAAATTTAAGCGATTAAAAATATTTATTATTTTTTATTTAAAAAACCATGCTTCTAAAATAAAAATTTTTTACAAAAAATATGTTTCTCGCACATATTCGCACTCGTCGAGCCATATGAAAATGCGTTTTCATACACGACGTATAATACAACTACGCAACGTACAAATAAAAAAATCGGTAACAAATTTATTAATAAAAAAATAGTAGAAATTTAGGGATTTTACATCCTATCCAACTTAAAAGAATTTCGTCCTCGAAATTTAGGAATTACTAGGGAGGTAAGATTGAGGGGTAGAAAGAGTTATCGATAAGAATTTTCGATTTATCATTGGGAGGGTAGTTGGAAGACATACAACGGAAACAAGCAATTCGCAAACTAGAAAATAAATTGATGGTGTAGTTTCAAAATGATTATGTACGTGACACTCGGTTCAGTATCCAATCGAATAATGCAAATCACATACGCGAATCTCACATAAGTAATAGGATCCATAACGTTAACATTGTGTTTGATATCAAAACAAAATATATATATATATATATATATATATATATATATATATATATATATATATATATATATATATATATAAAATATATATATATATATATATATATATATATATATATATATATATATATATACTTGCGTTTGATATCAAAACATTGTGTCTTTCAATTCTTGTATTTTCCTTAAATTCAAATTTTACTTGAACACTCTTCCTTTCTTCAATTTCAAAAGTGGCTATAAAATTTGCCTTCCTATTTTGGATATCACCTATTAGAAATAAAATAAACTCAATTTTCTTTTGAATCCAAATAAATCTTTACTCCACCTTTACCAATGTATCTATATTTAAGATATAACATTTTTTTCCCTCAAAAATTAAAATTTAGTAATCCTTCAATCACATTAATTTAACGAAAAATAGATTTTCTAATAATCAACACAGAAAGGTCAAAACCTTAAATCATCGAAAATTTTAATAATTCTATCCTCAAGGTTTATATTTCATATATAAATTTTTTTTCCACATATTTCCTAAAGGATTATGCCTTCCTCGGAGTTGAAGTTCAAAACCTTCAATCAATTTCCAAAGAAAAGTCAAATGTAGGGGTTTCTTACTCATTTTTCATTGTAAAATTTCTCAATAGGCATCATGATAAATTCCTCGAATCTTTTTGTAATTAGCAAGTATACTATCCTTCGAACATCCCATTTCCTCAAAAGATAATATCATCTTTTCATAACTTCACCAAATAGCAAAATTAACTCATGTTTTCTAATCATGCAATTATTTTATTCAACTACAGCAGTAATCTCTCTAATCTACTTCCTTTTTAACCGAAGGGTGTCATGATTCAGTTCCATAATCGTACAAGGAAATCATATAAGAAACAAGGTTTTATGACCACGTAGGAAACATAGTAAATACGAGTGAAGTAATTCAATTGAAAGGGAGAGAAGTAAGGGTTGCTAACATTGCAAAAAGATGTTATGTATGCAAGTAAATCAAGATAAGATATGAAAATAAAAGGACAATGGTTAAGCAATCATGATAGAACACAATATTTAGCATTTAAGGAATTTAGTAGATCACAATCATGTATTGGGTTGAAAAAAAAATTTAGTCGTAGTTGAGACCCTATATGAAGTCAAAAAGGACAATGTTATCATGGTAGGGTTTACTGCTATCCTTTTTGACCAAAAGTCGCATCATAAAATAGAGTACAAGGGGACGTATTTTAGTGGAACATGATATACCTACATGAAGGTGAGCTCGTCTAGGTCTTGCATGCGAAATTTGTTGGAAGGAAAAGTCTAGTATTGTACTCGAAATATCAAAGTCACGATAGAGAACACCAAATGATCAAAATAGAAAGTGGGTTTTCATAGGCGCTAATTAATGCACAAAAATAAAAGGTTAAAGCACGAAATAAAGATAATTTAGGAAATCTTGTAGATCAAGTTAAGATATGTTAGAGACATGGTTTCTAGAGAGAAAATAGTATCACAGATAAGGGTACGGTCACGGGAATGATTCTAATCATTTCTAAGTTTCAAACAATTAGATGGTCACGAATAATGATCAAGATTTGAGGGAAGATCGAGTAAGTCAAAGATATGTTCATCGGTTTGGTTGATGACTAACTTGAGTATATGCAATATCATAATCATAGGTGGAACAGCAATCTAATGTGGAATACTTCTATCTCACTAGGGTGACCTTACTTGCTTCTTGGTCCTCTACAAATATATGATCTAATCCAAAATTTTAAGTTCCTCGAAAGTTTCTCAACAAAATTTCCAAGATACTCCAGCAAAATTTTCAATCATCTTAGGCAGTTAACCTTAATCAAAAATTTAAATTTCTAGTCAATCTCGAAACAACCCTTGTATATCGCAAATCGAATAATAATAATTATTATTATAAATTTTTTTACCAAATCTTAAACTTACCCTTTAAATAAGTTCATCAGCCGAATTTTATACTATAAAATGGAACATTTAAATAACTCCCGAATTTAATTATATATCTAGCTTCCAATAAGTCACAACTACTTTTCAAAAGTAAATTATTTTTTCACCAAAATTTAAATATCCATAATCGAGGCTTTTAAACTCGAAATCTAAATAACTTTGTAAATCATAGATCATATGACGTAATTTAATTCAAAAAAAATATTTTACAAAAATTTATCAATCATCCTCAAATTTTGGTCAATCGTAAATCATACTTCCACATTTAAAATTTTATGATCCTTTTCAAATCAAATTTATATCCCTACAAAAGATGTATAGTTATAACTCAATAAATCATAAATGTTCAAAGACCTTCAGAAATCAAAATGCATAATCAAATCAATTTTTTTCCTCGACCTAACTATCCTCATGTCAATACCACCTTGTAGAAATAAAATTCCAACTATCTTTTGAAAGCAGTAATATGCTACTACCCAACTTGGACCTAACTAATCCTTAAGATCATTTTTTTAGGAAATAAATGCCTTTATAACTAAAATAAAATCTCAATGCATATTAATTGTCAATGTAACCTTCTAGCCATGTGTTTGACCTATGAGCATATACTAGTGTAGTCATCTTACTAAGCACGAAACTAAAAAATTATGGTAGAAGGAGTCAAGCAAGATGCAAATCAAGGAGGTCGAACGAGAGTTCGAAATTTGAAGTCAAAAAAGGATGTAAAGTAGGTGGATGAGATTCTAGACTCTAATCCTATATTGCAGGCACGTTGGGTACAGTCATGTAACCGAAACGACAAACTAGACCTGCATGGGCCACCACAAAAATATGTAACGCCCCTATCCTAAAATACTTGGGACTATGAACGTAGACATGCCAGTCGTATAATAAATATACGTAAGCGGTAAAATGCAGTAGAACCATGACTAATCTCATCCACACAAAATATAAGAATGAAGGATATCATATAATCTATGAATTATCACTGGTACATGTAGTTGGGCGGAGACAAATCCACTACCAACAATGAAAAGAAATACATGATAAAAGAATAATTTTGGCGAGCGAAGCGAAGATGATCCAAGTGCAATCATCTTTGAAGTAATAGCGATGATCACGACTAGAGCTAGAACACCTGCGAAAGACAAGATCACACACCTGGCGAGATAACCAAGTCCTCAGAGGGACATAACAAGATACAATAAACATGCCATATAAATACTGAATATAAAACATGCCACAATCAAAGAAAGTGACAAGACATAAATAAGATAACCTAATCATACTAAAGTGATCATATAGTTGAGAAACAATCCTTTGACGCATCAGCCCTGGCTGTAAATAGGATCGGCATAGTCCCCATATAGGGTACCACGGGCCTACGTCCGTAATGTCAGAAGATCATCAGATGGCATCATGTGGAAGGGGCTACGTCCATAACGCTCTGGAAAAGGTCAGAGGGCACCTGGAGCCTGCATCTCCGGAGGAGAGCACAGGTAATCAGGAAAGTGCAAAGAAGTTCATAGGTCAGGTAATATTCTTCCCACCCAATGCACCTATCATGTCGCATCCAAGACCATGTAACACTACTAACCGTCAAGTCATCTAACATACAACTATTGACGGTTAGACCTAACGCACGTCCTATACGTATCAATGATCAGCCAACATGCAAGTCCGGATGCTATATGCTACTCACAACTCACACATCTCGTAGCACATCAGTGACAAAGTTTATGTAATACACTAAACTAGTAGTAGTCCCTTAACTCTAGATCCATATGCAATCAAAGGATAATAACAAAATACAGCTAATATCACTGAGCAGGCACTAGGTTAGGAATTGTAATAATGGTACAGTTAAAAGAAATAAAAAAATACACAGTGATATGCAATAAATAAAATGCAGACAAATTATAAACAATAAATTATGGCAAGGTATCTTGCCTGGTGTGTCGCCTGATATTGTACGGTGTTCTACCAAGTTTCGATGTGTCATATAGCCATGGTTGGAGGACAGGGGTCTGAAGTCGCAAGAAAATAAGAAGCACGATTTTAGTCATGATTAACTATGATAATCGAAGGAGATTTTGGAGTAAACGATACTTCTACTATTATTAGAAAATATTTATAATTTTACGTAAAATGCTTCAAAAATATTTTATTTATACAAATTTGGAAAATACATTTCAGTCAAACAAGTATATATATAAAATCCATTAAAATTATATTGTGCTAAGACTCTATTTTTGAGATGATAGGGCCAAGCCCCTAATGTCTTTTGTAAAAACCTTTTTTTTAAGAATTTATTAGTAAAATTTGGAAGGAATATTTTTGAAAAATAAAATTCCTTTTAGGACAAAACTCTAAGTTTTTCCACAATAAATTAGTCAAGGCTATATTTAAAATAGATAGAATATAATATAGTAAAATCTAGGTTTCCTACTAAACTTTTGAAATAGTTATAAAAATATTTTGTTTATACAACTATAATAATTAAAGTATATTTTACTTGCTTGTTTCTATAGAGAAATAATTTAGTTAATAACAATAATGATACAATAATAATAATAATAATACCTCTAAGGAACAAAGTAACCCTCAGCAAAATATACGACATCAGAAGATAAAAAAAATCAATGCAAATCATTAATAGCACCGCACATAGTTCTGCTGGTGCTCATTCTTATAAAAAAGAAACTAAGAGAGAGAGACATCAGTAAAAGTGAAGAAGAAAGAAGTAGTGGGAGAGACAGTAGTCAGAGAGAGGGAGAGCGCTCATCGACGGTCAGCGGTCGAGCGGCGGGGGTATGCCTCGGCTGGGGCATTCGTGCTGGCGTGGGCGTTCGTGCGGCGACGGCGGTGGATCGTGAAGGCGGCGACAGTGGTTCGTGAAGGCGATGATCGTGAGGCTCCCGGTGGCACGGTGACCAGGTGGAGGCGGAGAGCTCGGAAGGCGCTGGGGAACTCCGGCACGGCAGGGGTCCATGCGGTCTGGCGCAGCGCCGAGGTCTCCAGCGATGTCAGCACACACGCCGACGACTCATCGGCGGTGGTACGGGAGCACAGAATCTCGTGGGCCGAGGTGAGGGTTTTTTCCCCTTTCTTTTCTATTTTGGTGGTGGCGGTGGTGGTGCCCCGTCGGTTTGCTAGGGTAATGCATTGGCAGTTGGAAGGCGACGGTGGTCCAGCGGTTTAGAGGGTTCGGGTTTGGTGGAGATGATGTGGTCGGTCTAGGTGGTCGGTCGAAGTGTCCAGACAGTGCTGGTGGTGGTCGGGTGTCAGAAAGGATTGGGGGCGGTGGAGATGATTTGGGGGTTTCGGGAGGTGGCTGGTCGCGACGGTTAGCCGACAGCGGTGAGGGTAGAGTTGGCAGTGGCGGTGATATAGGGGCAATAGATGATCGGTTAGGGGAAGAAGGTCCAGTGGTGGTCGTGATGTCGGGTGTGAGGACGGCTGCTTTGGAGGTTGGTGAAGGTACTAGAGAGGTCGGGGGATTCTGGTGGTGAATGATGGCGACGGGGCGAAGATGGCTGTCGGGATGCTGAAGATGATAGGGTGGTGGATTTCTGGTTGAGAGAATGGGTGGTCAAATCTGGTGGGTTCGTACTATCGTGTGGGGAGTTGTCGGACTTGATAGATGAGGGATTAGGTATTCCAGGATTGTCGGACGGGACACTGTTATGTATTTGTAGAAGAAAAAATATTGTGGAAGAGAATGACGGCACCGACATGATGCACATCTGGGTTGTGGACAGAAATTGGTCTGGAGTTTTTTATAGAGAAAAAGTGACCAATGGGGCTATCTTTATATAGGAGGTGGTGCTCCTAGTTAGATAAGAATTGGTAGTAGTTTAAACCTCGATAGATAATTCCATATTTTAATTTAAAATAATTTGAATCAATTCAATAATATCTCTACAAAATAAAACTAGATAAATCTTATTTTTAATTCAAAACTATTTAAAATTACCAATCAAATAAAACAACCTTTTATAATAAGTAAAAATAAAATTTTAGAATTCTGGTCGTGACGCATTTATAAATTTAAGCGATTAAAAATGTTTATTATTTATTATTCGAAAAACCATGCTTTTAAAATAAAATATTTTTACAAAAATATGTACCTCGCACATATTCACACTCGTCGAGCCATACGAAAATACGAATTCATACGCGACGTATAATACAAGTACGTGACGTACAAATAAAAAAATCAGTACCAAATTTATTTATATAAAAAATATTAGAAATTTAGGGATTTTACATCTTGGGATCTTATCTTAGATTTGGAGCATAATTGATCCTCGTCTAAGATTTAAATCAATCTGATATGATACCAATCATGATTTAATCTCAATCTTCGCTGTAAGAGGCAGTTTAAACAAACCAATTAGGGTGGACCTATTCTTCATGTGCCTCTGGTGAGGACTAAGTGCTGCTGTGCTTCTGTGGCGACGAGTAAACCGTACTTCTGGAGACGATGGAACCTCTGTGCTTTCAGGCGACGAGTGGACTTGGATTCGAATGACGACCAGACTTCTGTGTGTATAGAGCAACTTACAAAGCTGTGTTTTGGGCTACCAGAGTCACTATGCTGTAGGTGACAAGTAGGCTTGTGCTTCAGCTTGGCGAGATTACTGTGCTTTTGGAGCGACATATTGACTTGTATTGGTTACGATGGGAGTTTCTAAGTCTCTTGTAGAGAAGTGACTTAAGCTTCTGATCTGGAGCAGATGACTGCACCGTGGGAATGGAGATGGTGTGAGCATATCACCATCATGTGCCTCATATGAAGGCATGTAAGTAGTTGTGCCTCTAAAAAGTGGAGACGTTGGCTTCGAAAGGAAGGGTATGACACCCTTGCACGTATGAGATTGGCGCAGGCAGTTAGCTGCGCCTTCGGAGTAAAGACACTGGATTATGAATAAAAGAAGGGGAAGAGGGCCCTACAAACATTTTGTTCCTGAGGTTGGCGCATGCAGGTGGCTGCGCCTCTAGCTTAAAGACTCTGGCTTCTTCAAAGTAATGAGCGATAAATACCCGCTCTTTAAGGACTTCCGTCTTAATATAGGGAATTCCAAGGGTCTGAGACCAACATTCAAAGTGCTGAGTTTTAGGTTTGTCCCATTAATGCAGAAATTCTGACCATCGGCCATATGGTGTGCGCTCTAGGCCACTCTCGGTACTATAAAAGGCTAAGTTCTCCTCTGAAGAGTCGCAGTCTTCTTCTCAGCATCCTTCACAGTCATGTGAGATACAAACTTAACTTCGAGCAGCGATCGACCTTGGTTAAGTTGGCTGCTGGTTGAGGCTTCTCTCGTTTGTAGGAGCCACATTCTTATGGGGGAACTCTACGTAAAAGGAATCATCGCTGCCCTTGAGAAGTATGCAAATGTCCTTCTTAGGGAGTTTGACTCTGGACGACGTCTGAGAGATGTAGGAGATCCAAGCCACGGGCTCGAGATCGGATTCTCACCCGATGAATAGCCGACCGTGCACTACCTTGATCTTTTGGGAGCAATGGCGCTTCATCTTGCTGTGGTTCTGGGTCTTCCACTGCTTCAGTATATATTGGAGCTCTAGCTTCTCTTGGTGATAAGAGGGTTGGCTCTGATGATGCTGTGAGTCGGTGGAGAAGAGACTTTGATGTAGACCGTATATTTCTCTTATGTCCATGACGATTACACTGTGAAGGCTGTCCATTAAAGATGATCCTTCCCTTATGTTTATAGAAATTTCTATTCTCATCTGTGTAACAAAGACCTTGTAATTGATCCTTGTAAATGTGATTCAAGAAACTTCTTTCTTATGTACTTATGATAGGCCTGTGAAATAGACCCTTCTAACTACGATTAATAAGAAAGGTGCTTTTTATGAACTTCATCTTGAGAATGTCTTCGTCCTTGGTTGGTCTATGCATCTCACTTCTGCACCTCTGTGATGGTAGTGTGGACACTAACCTGCACCATATGTCATCTGGACCATGGTAGGAAGAGGGTGGGCGACGAAAGCACCCTTCTCCACCTTGCATCAACTGTAATTTTTCATGCTTCTACATCCATAGGACTTGATTGGTCGTGCTTAAATGAATTATCTCATGATTAACATGGGAATTATATTCCGCCTCTTGTTCATCCTACTGCAAGCTAATGTTTTCTGTTAACTCAGTCTCTTTAACTCAGTCTCTCATGTTATTTAACTATGCTCTTTTATCAGTTCTTCTTCTATTATATGCTGGTTTTAGTTCCTAAGTGGAGCCTCCCTTGTGGCACTTACTCTTTCTGCGGTCTGACCAAGCTGGTTTTGTATGGCCAAATTTTAGAGTAGCACCTGAAGGTCTACCTGCCTTCCAGCCAGATGGTGAATACTAGGCGTAACCCTGGCAATGAGTGGGTTTCTTATTTTGCTTTCTCACTCTACTATAAATTATACTTTTGAGATGTTTAGCCGCCGAACAATTGTTAGCTCGTGTTGACACTTAATTTTTTGTCTGTCTAAGGGTTGTTACATGATTGGCAAATCCTAGGGTTGATCATGTACGACTTAAACTCTTGTTAGTCTCGCATTTTGTATGACTAGCTTCATAATCATCTGAATATGTAATATTTGAGACGCCTTACTTTGTATTTCTGATGATCTATCATCTTGTAACATTTACTTTCTTGCTTGAGATTGAGACACTAGATTTGTTCTTGTCCATAAGAGACTGATGGTTTGTAGATAAACTGTCATGCATCTAGACAGTCGTAACCATATTGCAAGGTGGATTGTACTTTAATATACGTAGCTGGCCGTGTCTGTCCCCCGATCTCCAGTATTCTGGTTCTGGGTGTGACACGGTTAAAGTAGTGACACATACGGGTCTTGTAAATCAAGATATGTGAGAGTTTTACTTAACAGATGTCTCAATCAGCATTCGTCCTTGATCTCTACTTGTGCTTTCCAATCTTCCAAATCTTTGAACTGATAAGGTGCTTCTATCCTTGATCAATCTTGGTCCTTCTTTATTGTTCCTCTTGTCATTTTCTTTAATGGAATTGTTCCTGATCCTATCGATCAGCCGGGTGGAGCACCTCCAGTGAACCAGCAGCAACCTGGGGACCAAGTCCAGCACTCTGAAGCAACATCCAGAGTCATACCTTCCGGAGACCCAGAGTCGCCAGTCCAGCTAGCTCAGCCTGTAGAGCCTGACAATAGAACCCTGATGGGTCTCATTCGGGACTTACATGTATCACAAGATCGTCAGGATGATGCCTTGTAGTAGATAGTACAAGATACTAATGGGTAGATTTGGCTATCATGGGAATAATGCGGCTAACAGCTTTAAGCGCTTGAACCCTCCCTTCTTTGACGGAAGTAAAGATGCTATTGCTGCCGATGCTTGGCTACAGGATATAGAAGTCATTCTGGTGGCAGCTCGAACTCCAGAGGAAGAGAAGGTGGCCGTTATATGCCAGCAATTATTGGACTTTGCCCGCAGCTGGTGGGCGATACAGGCAGTTGGTTTGCTGGTGCCTATCTTATGGATGGTATTTAGTGACAAGTTCCAGATGAAGTACTTTGATGCGATAGCTCGCTATGATCTGCAGACAAAGTTAATCAATCTCAAGAAGATGGGAAGGATAATCGATGGATATGCGGTCGAGTTTTCTAGGCTTGGTCGATATGCTACCACCTTGGTGGCGACTGAATTGGACCGAGTGCAGCGATTCTAACAGGGACTCCACCTAGAGATCATTCTAGCGGTAGAGCAGTTTGAGCACCAGGCCTTTGATGCCATTTTAAGAGCAGCTAGGGGAATAGATATACATCACAGAGGATAGTAGATCGAACTAGAGGACGGAAGAGGTCTCATGGACAGTTATCTCAGTCATCAGTACTAGATCCAGCAGCTAGGGCTTTGACCATTAGAGCTCCTAGGAGGGCGACCACAGTTTCGTCAGTTTAGTACTCGACACCGACGTACCCTCAGCAGCAGAGACAAAAGTAATCTTTCGCAATGGGCAGCTCTCATTATGGGAAGCCAGGACACGTGGTTTTAGAGTGTCGCAGGGCATAGGGATTATTTTTGGCTTGTGGGACACTGTGTCATATGATAGGGTCCTACCCACATAGAGCCAGTTCATCTTCATCAACCCTAACTAGTCCATCGGTTAGGGGTCCAACACCAGTATAGTAGCAGCAGCAGTGGCACCAGTTTTCGAGGTTATTATCGCCTCAGGCATAAGCATTCCAGTAGCAGACGCCGCAATAATATGCTTAGGCCCAAGCTCAGATTTAGAACAGGCTGAGAGGACACCGATAGAAGGGACCAGCACCAAGGAGACAGGGTCAAGCTATGGCTCTGATCGTGGCAGAAGAATTTGTATCAGGTGAGGTGGTGGTAGGTACTATTCTCGTCAACTCTTTTCCAACATCAATATTATTTGATTCGGTTGTATCGCATTCATTTACGTCTGTACGATTCACAATACGGATAGGACTGGAGCCCGAGTCATTATTATTAAGGCTCAATATACTTACTGGTAACGGTCGTATGGGAGTAGACTAAGTTTTTTTCCTCGTGTCGAATAGTAGTTAACGGTAGAGAGTTTTTTTGCTAGATTTATAGAATTTTTGATGGCCGACTATGATGTGGTCCTAGGAATGGATTTATTGAAGGATCAATACGCAATAATAGATTGCCATATTGGCAAAATTATTTTTGGTATTCTCGGCGAAGAAGAGTTTTCATTTTCTAGAGGTAAAGTAGAACCTTCTCCACTAGTCTTACGGATGGTGATAGCAGCAGCAGTTCATTTTTCCAGAGTAGTAGAAGGATTTTCTGACGTATTCCCCAAACAACTTCCAGGCATGCCGCCAGAGAGAGAGATAGAGTTCACCATTGATTTGATTCCAGGGACAGCACTAGCGTTAGAGAGAGTCTATAGATTGGCACCATAAGAATTGGAGATCTTGTACAAGTTGATTGAAGAACTCAGAACTAAGGGATTCATTCGTGCTAGTGGATCACCTTGTGGAGCCCTGATACTTCTTATGAAAAAAAGGATGGTACGTTAAGATTATGCGTTGATTATCGTACCTTGAATTATGTAACAATCAAGAACCGATATTCCCTTCCAAGGATAGATGACTTATTCGATCAACTCAGTGGAGTAGCCGTATTCTCGAAGATTGACTCACGATCGGGGTACCTTCAGATCAGAGTCAGAGAGTAAGACATCCCGAAGACAGCATTCAGATCTAGATATGGGCATTGGGAGTTTCTCGTCATACCATTCAAGACGACCAATGCGCAAGCAGTATTCATGGATCTCATGAATCGTATCTTCATTCCTTATTTGGATCAGTTTGTGATAGTTTTTATAGGTGGCATCTTACTTTATAGCAAGAATAAAACAGATCATGAGCAGCATCTCCGAGTAGTTCTTTAGATTCTCAGAGAGCACCAGTTATATGCGAAGTTCAATAAGTACAAATTTTGGCTTGATCGCATTTTGTACTTAGGTCACATCATCACACGAGATGGAGTGGAAGTGGACCCCAGAAGATAGTAGCTATAGAGACATGGACAGTACCCTGTACCGTCCCAGAGTTTACAGTTTTCTAGGATTTGCCGACTATTACCGATAATTTGTAACAGATTTTGCTCGAATTTTAGCACCATTATCGCAGTTGACCTGCAAGTATATGTAGTTTGCTTCGACAACAGAGTGTTAGAGTTCATTCGAAAAGTTGAAGTAAGGATTGATGACGGCACCCATTCACATGCTTCCAGATGGGACATAAGGATTTTCAGTTTATTGTAACGCTTTAGGCAGAGGATTGGGATGCATCATAATGAAACATTGAAAGATAGTAACTTATATGTCACATCAGCTTCGTGATCATGAGAGGAATTATCCAAACCATGACTTGGAGTTAGCAACAGTAGTTTTTGTACTAAAGCCGTGGAGGCATTACATGTATGGAGATTGGGTAGAGATTTTTACCGATCATAAGAGTCTTAAGTATGTGTTTTCCCAGAAGGATCATAACATGCGTTAGAGAAGATGGCTGTAGTTGCTAGTAGATTATGATATCAACCTACATTATCGTCCTGGGAAGGCAAACGTAGTTGCAGACGCGTTGAGCAGAAGAGCTGGAGCTTATTTTCTAACAGTACAACCAGAGTTATTAGCAGATCTTCAGAAGATAGAAATAGAGATTGTTCTTCCTACCAATGTGGCATTGATGTCTAGTATGCAAGTTCAGTCCAGTATAGTTGAGAGAATCAAGATAGCTCAATCAACAGATTCGAAACTTCAGCGGCTTAGGGCAGAATGTGAAGTCGGACGAAGAGCAGAGTTATGCATTCACGAAGATGGCACACTCCGACATGGAAGGCGTCTCTGTGTACCCAGTGGTGACATCAGACAAAAGATCATGGCAAAGGCTCACAGTTTACAGTATTCAATTCATCCCGATGGTACAAAGATGTATCATGATATCCGTCAATATTTCTAGTAGAATAGCATGAATAGGGAGATAGCTCGGTTTATCTCTCATTGTTTAGTTTGCCAACAAGTTAATACTGAACATCGGAGACCAGTTGAACTTCTTCAACCTTTACCGATCCCAGAATGGAAATAGGAGCACATTACCATAGATTTTGTAACTGGGTTACTTAAATCCCCAGCTTGGAGGGATGTTATATGGGCTATAGTTGACCGACTAGCCGAGGTAGCTCATTTTCTTCCTTTCAGAATTAGTCAGTCAATGGATTAGCTAGCAGTGATGCATCTTAAATAGATAGTCAGATTGTATGGAGTTCCAGTCAGTATCGTATCTGATAAAGATTCAAGGTTTACGTCGCACTTTTGGTGGAGTCTTCAAAAGAGTTTGGTAACTCGTCTCAAGTTTAGTTCAGCTTATCATCCACAAACAGATGGTCAGCCAAAGCATACGATTCAAATTATTGAAGATATGTTGCGATCATGTACATTAGACTTTGATGGCTCATGGGAAGATCACCTACACTTGGTAGAGTTCTCCTATAATAATAGTTTTTAGGACTGTATCCAGATGGCACCATTTGAGGCATTATATGGCATATAGTGCAGATCACCTTTAGCCTGGGATAATGTAGGCGAGAGGCAGATGCTTGGTCCATAAATGGTTACTCAGACTATCAAGGTGGTCAGACAAGTTAGAGATCTTCGAGTTGCACAAGATCGTCAGTGCCATTGAGCCAATTCTCATCGTCGTCCTATTGAGTTTTCGATCGGCGACTACTATTCCTCAGGATCTTGCCTACCCGTGGCATCATTCTATTCGACGTCCTATTGAGTTTTCTATCGACGATTCATGTCATCATTCTATTCGGCTGTTTGATATTCTCGAGCGAGTAGGTGATGTGTCATATCGTCTCGCTCTTCCGCCGTCGTTATGTGAGGTGCATGACGTGTTCCATGTATCCCAATTGTGATGGTATATCCCTGGTCCGAGCTATATCCTTGATTATTTAAAATTGGTTGTTGGTACAAACCTTTCATATGAGGAAAGGCCTATATCCATATTGGACCGAAGAAAGAAGGTACTCAAGAACAAGATTATTAGTTTAGTTCGTGTTGCTTGGGGTCATCACTCTTTGGGTAAGTCAACTTGGGAATGTGAGGATGATATCCGATCATGATATCCATACTTGTTTAGCTCATAAGATATAATGTCTTCCTTATGCCTAATGCTTTTACTTCCTTGTTTGTATGAATGATTGCTTGATTGACTGCTAGCCATAGATTGCCCGTGATTAGTATAGCATGCCCCGACACCTCTAGCCTCTTGATTAAATTTTGAGGATAGAATTCTTCTAATGTGGGTAGTGTTGTCACTCTCGTTTTTCGTTATACGTATTTTAAGTAAACATGTACGGATTTCTAACATTTGTTAGGTGATCCGTGTTTTGACTTGTTTGGTTTAGCCCAGTCCTGGGTTAATCTAGCCTTAGTTTTTTTCGTCTTGGTTCACCTTGACTTTATTTGTTTTATTTTTGTTCATCTTGGCTTGGCTTGGCTTGGTTTGGTTTTGTTTTGTGTGGCTTGAGATGAGTATGTTGGTATATAAGTCAACCCCTCTCTCTCTCCTTCATAACTCTTTATTTATTTTCTTCATCTTCTCCATTACTCCTCCCCACCAACGAAAGAAAACCCTAGGCAAGTGCAACTTGCTTCATGATGGATCTCAAGTTTTAATATTCTATTCTCTTCCTTGCAAGATTTTAAGCCTCATTAGAACTTGACATTCTTGGTTTTGGTGGATGAATTTTTGTAGATTTAGATTTTAATCTTTTTTTATTTTTCTTGGTTTTGATCTATTAAAACTTGGTATTTTCAAAAACCCATTATATACAGTTTAGACCCTTGGAAGTCTCAATTCGGACTTATTTTGGGTAATTTATGGCATTTTGATGTTCACGGGTTCTTTGTGCTCTTCTCGGTCTGTTGAAAAAAAAGGTGAGCAGTGTGCGCACGTGCTCTTTAACGTCGTGCCATTTGATTGTGCACGCTCTTGGCGCCGTGCCATTCGATTATGTGCGCTCTTTAGCGTTGTGCCGCTCCAGGCGTACCCTAGCCCAGGCACCAATTGGCCCTGGCACACTTGCCCTTGGCGCAACCCAGCCGGCGCACTTTAGCATCGCGTCTTTCAACCTCGTGCAGCATAGTCTGGCGCACTCCGACCTGGCGAACCCCAGTCTTGTGCACATTAG
This sequence comes from Iris pallida, assembly GCA_029216955.1. Taxonomy (NCBI): domain Eukaryota; kingdom Viridiplantae; phylum Streptophyta; class Magnoliopsida; order Asparagales; family Iridaceae; genus Iris; species Iris pallida. The sequence goes on along the minus strand of JANAVB010018399.1, from coordinate 1,382,732 downwards.
TCTCGTGTCTTCCGACCTGGTGCACCCCAGCCTGGCGTAACCCAGCCTAGGCGCCACTTGTCCTCCTTGGCGCCACCTGTCCCACTTGGCACCACTTGGCTAGGCGCCATCTCTCACCTCCCTGGCGCCACTTGACCAGCACCACTTGTTTTCCATGATACCCCTTGCCCTTTACCCCCATGCATGTTCTTCTAGTTTTTGTTGCATATTCTTGTGATCTTACATGTGTCTTGTACTTGGCCTAACTTGTGACGACACGACTTGATAACTTATTAAGATGGAACATGATAGACTGGAGCAGGGCATGACTTGCCAGTATTGAACTTGACATGAATATAATATGACATGAATGCGACTTGGCCTGAACACGACACGATAACATGAACCCTTCTTGATAATCTTAAAAGTGCCCCGTCGAGGCGTACTCTTGACAAGTAATAAGTAAACTTGAGATGACATGTATAATCTTGACAGTGGCCCATCGAGGCACACTTCTGACAAGTAATCTTGACAAATAACAAGTAACCTGACATGACATGTATAATCTTGATTACTGTTGCGACGGCTACACCTATCTTGTTAGTGTAACTCTTGTCTTGCTTCCGTGGTTGATTGTACCTGTACAAGCTACCTATCTCGTCTTGCATCATGTTTAGGACATAGATTCCTGGTTACCACAGTTAGAAATTCATAATGAATGTAACTAGGTTAAATGACTAGATTGATCAAGTAGTCCATACAGAGAGATTTTCCCAGTTACAGGCGATCCCATTATCCCGGCCACACCTGAGGGACTTGTAGCCTACCGATGAGTAGGGCATATTTTCAGCTCACTGTCATATAGGGTACTTCTTGAAAACATAAGTATTGAAAGTACACCAGTAATCTTGATAACTCTTGTAACTCTTGTAAATCACTTTGCCTGGATAACCTGGATAGTCTGTAGGGCTTGTGACTGCGGGAACATCTCATTGCATCTTGTTAGTAACTATGCTTGTGATAATCCTAGTTAGCTAATAATAGCAAGCCATGTGACTTGATTGGCCGTGCTTGAATAAATTATCTCATGATTAACATGGGAATTATATTCCTCCTCTTGTTTCTCCTACTGCACGCTAATATTTTATGTTAACTCAGTCTCTCAAGTTATTTAACTATGCTCTATTATCAGTTCTTCTTTTATTATTTGCTGGTTTTAGTTCATAAGTGGAGCCTCTTTTGTGGCACTTTCTCTTTCTGGGGTCTGACCCAGCTGGTTTTGAATGGCCAGATTTTAGAGTAGCACCCAGGGATCTACCCGCCTTCCAGTCAGATGGTGAACACCAGGCGTAACCCCGACAACGAGTGGGTTTCTTATTTTGCTCTCTCACTCTATTGTAAATTATTCTTTTGAGGTGTTCAGCCAACAAGCAAGTGTTAGCTCGTGTTGAAACTTAATTTTTTTTATGTCTAAGTGCTGTTACATGATTGGCAAATCCTAGGATTGATCATGTATGACTTAAACTTTTGCTAGTCTCGCATTTTGTATGACTAGCTTCATAATCATCTGAATATGTAATGTTTGGGACGCCTTTCTTTGTATTTCTGATGATCTAACATCTTGTAATATTTACTTGCTTGCTTGAGATTCATACACTAGATTTTTTCTTGACCATAAGAGACTGATGGTTTGTAGATAAACCCCCATGCATCTAGACAGTCGTGACCGTATTGCACGATGGATTGCACTTCAATGTACGTAGCTTGTTATGTATGTTCTCCGCTCTCCAGTATTCTGGTTCTAGTGCATGACAATAATCTAGAATAGAACTTTATGAGTGTATAGGACCATGTTGATGATGGTGTTATTACTATTATAGGGGATCGGACACGTTCGATATCGGATACCGTAGTGGGGACATCAGTTCCAGTTGTTATTGCTGAGTCTAGCAAGGTACCGTACCATTATGATCTTATTTTATTGGCTGCTATATATGGACGTGTTATTTAGGGTTAAATGTGTTAGGAGAGAGTCCTACTATGATATGGGTTCAGTCAATGATACCATCGATGACGTATAGAGGTTATGTGCATGACCTAGCGTGCTAGTAGACTTCCACTAGTTGAAGTTATTTTTCAATGACTTTTATGACTTGGACACGACTCATGACATAACATTTAGAGTGAGACATTAGTATTGGCATGCACCCTGTACTTGGCTGATACAAGGGGTTTATGTGACAGTTCATATTTTAGTTAGTGTGAGTCCAGTTAGTGACTTGCATTGAGATATGTATTGTTTGAGTCATGGATATAACTAGTACAAGACATAGGTGGGGCAGACTATTAGTAGGTGTATGAGAAGCCACAGATTAGCCTCAGTAGTTGCCGGTTATAGGTTTATAGTTTTTCTGTTATGGCTATATTACTAGAGTATATATTCGGTAGCGGCCGCTGATCGCGCATATGAACACGACCGGAATGTATGCTAGTATGTAAATAAGCCTCTAGCCGATGCTATGCTTTATTCTTTCACCTACTCATACATACCAAATTAGTCTTTGACATGCATACACTTAGATGGTTAGACTCCGTTGTTAGTTATATTCATGTTCATGTATATTATTTTTACTATTCATATTGTGGCTAGTTGTTGTATCATGTTACGTCCCTCTGAAGACCTAGTAATCTCTATAGGTGTTTCATGGACTTCAGGAGTATAGTTGATCTTGTGTGTTACTGTTGGATTATGGTATTAATGGTATTGTTATTTCATTCTTTCTTTCGTGCCTTTTATGTTTGCTTGTATTTCATATTTCTGCCATAATTTCTATGTTATTATAGCCTAGTTTTGCGAGCTTACTCTTTTTTCTACCTCGATTGAACTAGTGTGATATTGGCGGCCGACTCTATTACACTTGTTCATTTCATGATATTTATACCTTATTATGGATTGAGATAGTTTAGTTAGCACATGTTTAGTATATTCTATAGCGTAGTACATCCGTAGTAAGTTTATTAAATTGGAAACTTACTCTAGATCGTATTAGCTGGCATGCTTACGTTCCTAGTTCTATGCATTTTGGGACTGGGCGTGACATTACAACTATATTTTTTTCATAAAATATATTTAATAATTCTGAATAAAGATAAATAATTTCAAAAATATTCTATTCGAAGTATTTATTTGAAATTATAGTAACTAGTTGACAAGTTTAACTAGCCGCACAAAGTCGCTATTTTTTGGATTATTTTGAATGACATAATCTTGCAAAATAATAATTAAATATTCTAAAATAATATAGATATATAAGTAACTTTAGAAATCAAATCATCGAATTTTATGATATTAAATACCGAAAAGTTTATGGCAATTGGTTGCACAACAACGAAAATAACAAACTATGGTGTTTTATCGGAATACGTCAACAAAACTCTAAAGATTCGACCACAAATCTATACAAAACATGAAGAAAAATTATGAACATGAATAAGGGGTTAAAGATGGCTTAGGGTGCTCACCAAGGGTTTTAAAGACGTCATCGAGCTTCGCAAAGGTGCACGGATAATAGTTATGCCCAACAAGGTTTATCCTGGATACCTTGTCGTAATACTTGTGCCACGGATAAACCGTTGCGATCCACGAGCTGCGGCTTTGAGTGCAGGTAGGGACACATGGTTTGATCGAGGTTTGATCAATATAAATAGGTGAAACGTGGGTATAAAGTTTGCTAACTTGCTGGCTCGAGAATCCCTTTATGGCTGAGAATAACCTTCAAATATGGCCCTCTACCGACCAAACGAGTAGACGAGCCTCCTTCGAAGCTTTATAGGGTTGAAGGGTGTCTCTTAGGGTCATCGGGGAGGTTGTTGCACGTTAAACAAAGGTCAAGAAGTTGATAAAACGGGGGTGGCGGCTTGAAGGGTTTGAGGGTTTAGCAGCTTGATGTTGGGCACGATTTTTGGTATATATGGGGAAGGGTGGTGGCAGTTTTATTGAAGAACATATAGGAGTTTGTAGGTATTAGGGGTAGGGTTTTTTAGAGTTAGTTTTGGTAAGGTTTGGTTTGGTTTTGGTAGTCCATTGTAATATATTCATGAATGCATCTGAAAAGATTCATTGGTTTATAATTTGGATAGTAATCTTTGATTGATTGAATCTGGGATTTAAACCTATATTGGCTAGACAAAATTTAAAAAAAAACGTTCTAAATTAATCTTATTAGGTTGGGGTAACCTAGAATAGGCTCTAACAAAAGTGGTTTGGTTAGTTTCAAACCAGGTTGGCTAAATCAATTCTAAAATTAAGCCCAAAAATAGGTCCCTTATGACTTGTCTATAAGTAGGGTATGTGAACTCAATTGTATGGAAAACTAGGGGTATGTGTGTCGTAGGCTCTGAGTAGATTAAAATTTTATGTTGGGTCGAAAGGGTTTAGTCGAGATCGGGTCACTAGTTCCAATTGGAAAATATATCGGTTTTACGATAATGGTTATAATTGAAATTTTTGACCCAAAAGTTGTACGAATAAAATAGATTACAAAAGGGAACATCTTTGAGTTGGACATGACATGCCTAATGAAGGAGGACTTGTCTAGGTCATGGATATGCAATTTGTTTTAAGAAATTGGCAATTATTGTGCTTCTAAAATCAAATCAAAGATAAATAGTGTTTATAGTCATAATTGAAATTAAAATATTGTTCAGTAATAAATGACAAATAATAATAATAATAATATATAAAATCTAAAAAATCACTATTTAATCTATATAAATATAAATAATAATATTACAAATTTAGAAATTTTGGGGTTTATATTCTGCCCTCCTTAAAATAATTTTGTTCTCAAATTTAAAAATAACTCACATTAGTAAAAGGTATGCTAATGTAACTTGGTTAACTCAAAAGGGCATGCTATGTACCTACAGCCCTTTCTAATCTAAGCTAGTAACCAACAATCATAAATAATTTTCTACTCAATGTCTGTATAATATCACTTGCAGATTGTTACCTTCAATCTTTTCTGGTATTGCTACTCCAACTTTAACAATCATGGAAAAGGCCTATCCCGGTCCCAGTGCTCCTACCTGTTGTCTAGCATGTTCAAACTGTGTCGCCTAGTTGGAAAGTAATTCACGTGGATATCCTCCTTGTGTTATTGGTTGTACTGGAAATTGTTGGGCTGTACCTTTAGTGCGCTTTTCAACGCAAGTTTGGTTATGGAGCTAATCGGAGCTATAACATAAACACTGCTTCAATCATTGTCGGGAATCTTTTTTGACATGTCCTTTTCTTTCATAGCACTCACAAGTTGGTAGCTCGAGAAATCTGATATGGGGTTGCTCTTGGTTGTTGACATGTGGCGGAGCATCTTTCAGGTCCTCTTGGGGTTGATCTAGATGATAGTGCTGTTGCATCTGCTCCAAGCGTTATGCATCGTGCTGCTATAAGAACTCCCGAGTAGGTAGTAGGTGCAGTGGCTCCGATAAGCTTCTATAACTCAATGCTCAGACCGTCGTAGAATTTCTCCACTATTTTTTTCTATCTGGATCAGTATAGTTGTGAAGCGACTCAGTCATAGAAACTCGGTGTTGTACTCATCTATCGTCATGGTGACCTGAATGAGGTGAAGGAACTTGTCCTATTGTTTAGCTCTAAAGGTAGTTGGGATGTACATCTTTTGGAAAAGTTTAGTGAACTTTCCTCCAAATGACATTATCCTGCCCAATTCGCTTCTCTTCCGTGTGCCACCAATTATGCACATTGCGGGTCAGCGGTATCCTTACGACAATCATCCAACGTTCCTTTGGTAGCTCGGCTGCCTCCAACTGATGTTGGAAGTTGGTGAGCACTCATGAACCTTCGTGGGCTTCTCCTTTCCTATGTTCTCCGCCAGTCTCTATTCAGCCTGTAGCTGGATTTGCTTTTGTACTTACATCATCACATGAAATGTCTGAAACATCTATTATGGGTCCATAGGTTGTCCGAACAATACAAATAGCATTGGTGGCATTGGTGGCATCGGCAGCATCAGCGACACTGGTGGAACCGACATCTATGGTGGGAATATGAGTGACGGAATATCATCCCTCCTGAATCTTGAAGCGTACGAAACAATTAGATTGCCAACTTGGGTAGAAGATCATGTAACTGCCTGTTTTGAAAACTAATGATAAATTTATCATTTTTTATATTCCAATATTTTTCTAAATATTTATTTATTATTATTGTATTTTGGGTATTTGTTTATTCGGGTTGGAGTTTCGTCTAGTTTTGACTTGTGTTAGTGGACCGGATAGTTTAGACTCTAGTCGGGACCCAAAGATTAGATAGGTATGGCCCACAAACTCATCTTATTAGGCTAGTACATTTAGACTAAACCCACCTGGCAAGTTTAGTCATTTAAAGATTCGAAACTTGACCCTTTTGACCCTAAACCTTTCATAATCCTAGTTAACCAAAGGAAGACTTGATGAGGGCAACTTAGACATTTCCCAAACCCATTTAGGGTCCTATATGGCAGCCCACCTTTCTATTGAAGCCCCACTTCATCGCCTTCTTTTTTCTATTTTTATTTCAAGCCCTAATTTAGGAGCTTTTTCCCTAAATTGCTCCTACACCCAAATAATCTCCTCCAAATTGAGCCAAATTCGTTTCACTGTTTTCCCCTTGGAGAGGAGAAGCCTCTATTAGCTAGATAAGAAAGGATTGGAAGGATTTGGAAACTTGAAGCTTGGTGGAGATCTAGATTTGGGAATTTTATATTGAGAATCCATCGACCTTTTGGTATGAGCTCTCTAAACCATTCCATTCTATTTCATTAGTGTAACTACATTCATTGAGGACCCCTTTTGCATTAGGTTACCATTAGAGAGGAGTTCAGGCTCTCCTCTTCCTATTTGAAGGTTTTTCCCCTTTTATTTTGATACATATTTGGGAAAATCGAATTTGTGACTACCAAGTGTTCGATACGTGTCCCCAAAGGAACTTTCGTGTCCTTTTTTAGTCGAAATTGGGTGTATGTGTCCTAAATAAGATATGTGGTGTTGTGTTATGGTATTTCATGATATACATGGTTAGATTTGGGTATATACATGTGTTTCTTTTGTCCAAAACAATTCAAATTCGTCATAATATTCATCCATATTTTCAGTAGCCATAACAAATTAGAAATATCATAACTCCTAACTCAAGTCTCCGATTAATCTCTCCTTTTTTTAAAAGAACCGTATCAAAGTTAGCTTTCCAAATACATATATTACTAGGCCAAATTCGTTCTAGAACTTTCTATAAAACTTTTTGAGAGTCAGCTGTCCGAAAGACGAACGTGTTTCGGTGTTTTCACGATTTTCGAGAGTTTTTGGACATGAAAATGCGATCCGTTTGAAGTTTTGAAAAGCTAATTCGAAGGGCTATGACATACTATAATCCTAGAATTTAATGAATAGGTCTAATAGGTTCAGTATTAGTTTTAAGTAGAAAACTGACAATACGACACAGGCATTTTGTGTATCCTATGAGCCTATGTAGTATGGATATGAAGTAAATGTAGGTATCGTAGCTTGTCAAAAATATATATGATATAGTACATATATATATTATTATTAGGTAATGTGTTAGTTAGTGTGTGTTGATGTTGATACAAATGGTTAACAAGTAAGCCAAATATAGATAAGTTATGTGTCAAGGTATTAAAGTTGTGGACAAGGTACTGGTGTAATACTTGTGTACCATGAGGATATTGGTATCGTGACACTCAAGTATCATAAGTAAGGATAAGTAAGTATTAGGACTTGAGTAAAGTATCCTATTTGGTATCAAGTATTAGTATTAGAGTTAGTTGGATAAGTATATGGTAGGATAAGGTCTTGGTCAAGATACTAAGATATTGGGTATTAGAACTAGGTAATAGATAATATCATGATGTCAAGTGCTAAGAGTAGGATGATTGTGTCTATGTGTGTGTGAGCGGTTAGATATATGTTAGAATACCTTAAGTTAGTGTCTAGAGCGTGGTTAGTGTTATATGTTAGATAGATGGTTTGATATGATAGTTAGAGTTTGTTAGTTAGATGTATATCTATGTTAGAGTTAGATATCTTAGGATATAGATATCTAAGTTGGATATGTTAGAGTTAAGATACTTGGTATCTTGAGATACAAAGTAGTATCTTAGGATACTAAGGTAATGTGAGATATCTTAGGATATTGGTTTACCTTCGCCAAGGTAATGGGGTTTTCCCTATTATAAGGTAAGGTATTGAGTTACCTTCAAGGTAATAGGTTTACCTTCAAGGTAATAGTAATTACCTAAGGTAAGGGTAAGAAAATAGCAAGGTATTGGTAGGATACTAGGATAAATGGTTAGAGGCTAGTCTAAGGTTTATTTAGGATCTATTTGCCTAGGTTAGTTGGTTATCTACTAGCCCAAGGTAAATATTACTAGGGTAAGGGTATTACCTAGTATCTGAGGTATTGGGATACCCTGGCAGGTAATTGTTAGAATTGGGATATTACATAGATGGTAGGATATTAGGATATAGGCTAGAGTTGGTATCCTAGATTATAGGATATTATCCCATGGGTAGTGTATAGAGTATATCTATATATATGTTGAGTTGGTTATCTACCATTTTAGGGGAGAAGGGTATAATGTATATGTATATATTAGAGTATCTTAGGATAGTTAGTATATTTAAATGAGTTAGCTAGTATCTTAGGATATCTAAGACAGTATCCTAGATAGATATGTTAGTATCTTGGATAGGTAATTAGATACCCTATGTATCATACACTAGAAGTTAGTATATATGTTAGAGTGAGTATCATTTGTAAGTTGGTATCTAGGTTAGATGACTTGGGATAGCTAGTATATGTTAAAGAGTGGGTATGATCGTATCTTGAGGGCATCAAGAGAGTAGGATACTAGGATATGGTTAGAGTGGTATCTTGAGATACCCAAGTAGTATCTTGGGATATCTTAAATTTACCTTTTTCCTTAAGGTAATAGTTTACATTCAAGCCAAGGTATTGGGTTTACCTAGGTAACTAAGGTTAGATATCAAAGTTATTGGTTAGTTAGTAGCTTGGGGGTATATAGATAGTTACTAGATATATAAGTATGGGTATTGGGTATTAAGGTATGTTTACCTATATTAAGGTATTTAACTTCCAAACAGGGTTTGGTATTAGGATACCAATAGGACCAAGGTATATGGTATCTTGATAGGTAATGGTTAGGAATAGGATGCTTGACCTAGATTTGACCATGTTTGACCAAGGTTGACTATTTCGACTCAAAGTCAACTACAAGTCATTATTAGACCTAGATTGGACTAGGAGTTGATCAGAGTTGACCAGTTGACCAAAAGTTAACTGTGAGTTAACCATTAACCCAATTTGACCTAGAATGGACTAGTAGTTGACCAAAGTTGACCAGTTGACCAAAAGTCAACTGTAGGTTAACCCTTGACCTAGATTGACCTACTATGACTTTATTTGACATACCATGACTTAGTATGACTTTGTATGAACTAGTGTGACCTAGTGTGACTTAGTAAGACTGAGGCCTCGTTTGGTACACTGTAATGTAATCGTAATCGCAATGTAATCAAATAAAAAAAATAAAATTTCATTCGATTACATTACGATTACAATTACATTACAGTGAACCAAACGGGGTCTGAGTTTGACCTAGATTTGCATAGCATACACTAGAATATCATGCCATACACTGTCAAACCCTAATTAACTCATGTATATTTCATCATTAGGTCTGTGACATCACTCTGAGCATCGATTCTCATTGACAGCTCAGGACCACAGGCGAGTACAATCTCTTATAGTTTTTATTATCATGATATCTGCTATATTCGATCCAGTTGCAGTATTTTACTTAATTCCTGACATGATAGTACATGGACTAATATATGTCAGATCCTGTCATGAGATGTTATTCCTAGACTTTCCTGGTATATGGGTGCATTGTTCGATCTTGTTTCCTGTACTTGTATAGATACCAATTTGGGAGTGGGCTGGCCCCTTACTTTTGAATCCTGTGTCATGACATGTCATGTCTGGATCTATTATACTATTCGGCGATAGGGAGTTATTAGTGGTTATGTGATCAATATCTCTCATGTATTTCTGTTGCTACTTGTGTATAACCCCTCACCACACGTAGGGTGTAGTCTGACCTGATACTACTTGTGCATAGCTTTCCATTTTGGCTGGCCTGATCTCCAGGTTTACCTGTGCTTGTTCTTGTGCATAGCCGGTCATATGGAACAGCTTGATCCATACCCAAGTCGATCACATAACGCTCTAATATCTCAAAGCACCGTTTATGATTACATTATACATCATATATTCTTGTACTGTTCTATATTCCAGTATTTTATATCCTGACATGCTATCCAGTTTTACATATCCTGTTTATATTCCAGTCTTGATATTTCATATTGTATTCCATTGTAATTGTCTCTTATAGAATTTGTCAATTCATATGGAACTGATGTTAGCATTTGTACTTGCTCATATCCTGACAGGATAACCCCGTTGATGTTTACAGATGATAGGAGGCTGACTGCTCGACCTTCTATGGGTTTGGCATAGACGGTGAGTACTATATGGACATCCCTGTGGAGTCGGTGCCCATTGAGGACACACCGCCTGTTTAGACTTAGACTAGTTAGGCTTGACTGGACTGCGATCCAGCTAGTACTTGAGACTTGTAGTATACTTTATGTTTTGCGATCTTGTGTTATGTTTTTAACTATAAACTTGTGTTGTCATCTTGTATCTATTTCCAGTTTATCTTTTTATAATATATTATCATATTTCGTGCTATCTTCCTAAGATGTCTTGTGATTGAGTTACGACTTTATATACCTCCGTGTGGAGATGACATGTTTATATATTGTGTCCAGATGTTGTATATTATAGACGACCTATACAGCATTCTACCGCCAATCCTGCGGCGTAGGCTGGACGTACCCACGTGCTCGTTCCCCTAATCAGCATGTGGGTCGTGACAGATCCTGCAGCCAATGGTATTGTCGTATCAACGTGGGTAACTACTATACCTTACAGAGTATCTACGAGAATCTCGTTGTTGGCTTGTGGGTCCATTGTACCACGTGCAAAAAAACATGAGCTAAGAATAAATGATATTAAGGAAATGTGATATTTGTGGGTGAGATCCTATGGATCTTTTTTCCCTGATTGCAGGCTCACGTCAGCACAGTAATATAACTAAAGTAAATAAAAATTGGACCTACATGGGCCACCACAAAAATATATAACGCCCCAACCCCAATGTATATAGGACTAGGAATACTTTGACATACAAACAACATATCTCTAGTGGGCCAAACTATCTATTAAGCCAACTAAAGAGAACATAAGCTGTATAATAAAACTATAAACAGCAACAACACTACATAGGCCACAGGGTACAGTGCTAATCTCATGCATACAGAATAAGTCACAAAATATCCATGTCTAAAATAATAATAATAAAATATATCCAACGGTAAAGAATAATAAAAATGTACGGTAAAAAGATAGCTCATCATTTCAACAAAGAAATAAAAGATAATATCCAAGTAACAGTTTGCTGAAAAGAAAATAGAAAAGTGATCGGAAAATAAACTACATGTTTCAAGAGAAATCCTTCGGGACTATTTCTTCCTCCTGCGTAGGTACGTCTCCGGTCTCAGCTCCTGAACCGTAAACCTCAGGATAAACCTCCTCGTCCATACCTACAAAAGATAACGACCAAAATATATATGCCTCAGGGGATATAGCAAGATACAATATATATATATATATATAAATGCTACTAAACGTTAGTAAATAAGTATATACTAGAAAGATAATAACCTAACAACAGATTAGAACACGAGTGATCGAGGACACAGGAATAAGAGTAGAGCTACTAGTTGTGGATAAAAAAATTTGGGTAAAAATCGTAAGATGGTGGCATGCCATAGCAAAAAATTGTATCCGTTATGGCCAAAAATATCATGTTAAACCGCAACACGACGCAAGCTAACGATCCTATATATACAAAGCAACAAGGTACGTGCTAACTATCTATATAAGTCTCTATCACAGAACAACACACACTAACGACCGAGAATAGTCAATAGCCAAGTACAAATATAATGTTAAGGATCTAAGGAACAAGTCAAAGTACATAACAAGATGGTGACACAAATAAGTATAAAAGTACATAAAAAGAAAATGACAGGAAGATGATATGGTAAAACATGAAAATATAACATGACAAGGCAACAAGTACAAAATAGGAAAGAGACATGTACAACAGAAATAGTGGAACGCATGTATCTAAAAGAAACTGTACATAGGGCAAGGTATACTTGCATGTATTCTACAAGTGTGCGTACAACGGTCCAACATCGGTGTCTTCAGTTACTCCATCACGGACTCCTAGTAAACTTATAACCATCAATCAACTACCATACTAACGCACAATGTGCATCAACCATATTCTCATCATCTACACTCTAAACTAGTTTTTAATATAACTAGTCTAGTCTATAAACTTATTAGGTAGTCATAACCCTTATTAGCGATATGCTACTAAAATATTTTTATCATAAAATATATTTAATAATTTTGGAATAAATATAAAAATAAATTTTAAACATATTCTAGTCATATATTTACATGAAATTATAGTAACTAGTTGACAAATTCAACTAGCCGCACAAAGTCGCCAATTTTGGGATTATTTTGAAAGATATAATTATGCAAAAAGAATAACTAAATATTCTAAAATGATATACACATATAAAATTTTTAGAAATCAAATCATGAGATTTTATTATTTTAAACACCGAAAAATTTATTGCAATTGGTTGCACAACAACGAACACATCAACTACGGAGTTTCAAAGGAATACGGCGACAAAACTATGAAGATTCAACCACAAATCAACGCAAAACCTATAGAAGAATTGATGGACATGAATGAGGGTTTAAGAAATATGTTAGGGTGCCCACCAAGGGTCTCAAAGACGTCATAGGGCTTCGCAAAGATTTGCGGACAACAGCTATATCCAACAAGATTCAACAGGGACACCATGTTAAAAAATTTATGCCACGAACAAACTATTGCGGTCAATGGGTTGAAGCTTCGAAAGAAGATAGGGAACATGTAGAGATGCTAGAGCTGGTTTGATCAAGGTTTGATTAATAAAAAATAGATAAAACACAAGTACAAAGTTTACCAACACTGGTTTGGATTTCTGTTACGGCTGAGAATAACCTTCAATTTTGGCCCTCTACAGCCAAACGAATAGACGAGACTCCTCCCGGGCTTGCTATGGTTGAAGAGGGGTCACTTAAGGTTGTCATGGAGATTGTGTCATATCAAACGGTGGTCGAAATGTCCATTAAAAGGGGGTGGCGGTCTGAAGGGTTGGCGAGTTTGGCAGCTTGAAGGGTTGGCGGGTTAAAGTAGAAGGATGGTAGCAGTTTTATGGAGGAATCTATAAGGGTTTATAGTTATTAGAGTTAGGGTTTGGGTAGAGTTAGTTTTGGTAAGGTTTGGGTAGGTTTTGGTGGTCCATTATAAAGATATTCATGAATGCATCTCAAAAGATTCATTGGTTTCCTAATTTGGATAGTAATCTTTGATTGATTGAATCTTTGGTTTAAAACTATATTGGCCAGACAAAATTTAATAAAAATCATTCTAAATTAATCAAATTATGTGGGGTACATAGAATAGGCTCTAACACAAACGGTTGGATTATTTTTGAGTCGGGTTGACTAAATGAGTTATAAAAGCCCAAAAATAAAGCTTTTGTGACTTTTGTGTATAAGTAGCACTTGTGAACTCAATTCTTTGGAAAACTAGTTGCATGTGTGTAGTAGGATCTGAGTAGATTTAAATCAAATATTGGGTTGAAAGGGTTGAGTCGAGTTTGGGTCTCTAATTCAAATTAGAAAATATAACGATTTTACGGTAAAAGGGTATAATTGTTCCTTTTGACCCTAAAGTTGTACAAAGAGATTAGAGTACATGGACCATGTTTGAGTTAGATATGATATGCCTAAATGAAGGTGGACTCATCTGGGTCATGGATGTAAAATTGGTTTTGAGAAATTGGCAATTATTGTGCTTATAAAATAAAAGCTACGATAAAGAGTATTTATAGTCGTAATTATATATAAAATATTATTTAATAAGAAATAATCATAAGGAAATATAAAATCCCAAAAATTACTATTTACCCTAAATAAATAATAAAAAGTTAAAAAATTTGGTGGTTTACACTAGGTAAATGGTTGATAACGTCCGAAGAAATTAGATATGAATCTCCTGATGTATGCCAATTTCCCTTGTAGGCTACAAATCTCCCTAAGGTTATTCAGAGAGCACATGTCAATGATTACTCTTGCCTTCTCAGGGTTTTAGGAATACCCTTCGAAGTTATGACAAAGCCAAGGAACTTGCCACTAGGGACTCCTAGGAAATACTTGGTTGGGTTCATCTTAAGTTGGTGTGTGTGCAGTAAGTCAAACATTGTCTTCAGATCATGGAGGTGATTGCCCTTGAAATGGCTCTTGATAATGATGTTCATGAAATATGATGCTCATAGCTCGCTGGTATATATTGCCTAGATTATTCAAACCGGAGGGTATCACTGTATAGCAATAGACCCCTAATGGAGTCCAAAAAATGTGTACTTGTAATCATTTGAAAGTATCTTAATCTAGTTGTAACCCGAGAACCCATTCATAGAGGACATTCGTTCAAAGACAAAAGTGTTATTGACTGTTATATCCATAATTAGAAGAGGGAACTCATCCGTAGGACATGCAACATTCAGATCATGATAGTCTATACAAATTTGGATCTTTCTATTCTTTTTGATAACGTGAACATCGTTGGCTACCAAGTCTGGGTATTGCTCTTCACAGACAAAGCTGCTTATTATCAGCCTATTCACCTCCACTTTAATTACATCTATAACATCTGGACCCAATTGTTGTTGCTGCTCCTTTACTTGCTTAGCATCTGGCAGGATGATTAGTTTATGCACTGCGACTTGGGGATCAAGTCCCGACATCTCTTCATAATTCCAAGCAAAGATGTCAATATAGTATTTTATCAGAAGGATGAGAGATTCACGATCGTCTTCAGATAGAATCTTATTGATGAAGAGGGGTTTAGAAGTTTTCTCATCGGCCAAGTTGACCTACACGATTTTATCCTAAGTAGATGGCTCTCATTGCTCAAAGCATTGCTTCCAATGTAATTCTAGTAATTGAGCCCAAGGTTCTACCTCAAATATCTCAGGTGATTGATCGTCAATTTTATCTTGATCAGTTAACACTATGTTGAAGAAGAGTGATTTTTGGAACATGTCGCCAATACTTCTATCGAAATCCGAGAAAGAGTACTCTGAAGAGTGAGAATGCATTTCAGCCTCATTGTCAGAGAATTCGGGAGTTGTTGTAGATTTTACATAGCCCAGTCCACATCGAGTACGATGATAATAATCTTGAGGGTTAACCTTGGGTGCCAAGAGAAGTACTGGTAGACGTCGGCTCCAGACATAATTTGGGCCTTGGTCACTCTTTGAGTCGTAGCCTATCTTCTGTATGATATTCTTGGCTTCAAGAGTGTAGCGGTGAAGCTACATTATGACACTATCTAGCTCTTATTTAACCAGTAGGTAGTCCCGTCGGCCTTCAACTTTTTTGAAGGTAATAGAGTTTTCCCCTTTCTTCTTTGTTGGGAGTATGAAGTAAGCACCTTCATAGAGGAGGAATTGATTCACCATGCGAGTGGACATCATAGGTGTGTGAAGATGTTGGCCTAGGCTACATCCTATAGAGTACATTGTTTCTATATGTTGGACATGTAAATTATTTAAAGGCAGTCCTTTATTTAAGAAGTACAGTATATCCTCTTAGGGGATTACATCATCAAAATAGGGTACATCAGTTCAAGATGTAATGTACTTTTTGAGCTTATTATCTTCATCGCTAGTTATTCGCATCGGAGGTGGATTTTGGACCTCCTTGTCAGGTTGTCGGAGACTCACTACCAAATTCTGTAAAGCCTTTGCATGTGGAAGGCTTGGCTTCTCTTTGTGTGATATTTTACGGAGATTGACCACAAGAGGCTCGGCATCTTTCTCACAAATTTTTACAACCAAAGGAGGAGGGGTGTCGGAGGCACGCCCCTTGACACAGATCGCTAGAGGCTTATTAGCAACATGGTCTTCCTTAGTTTCATGATCAGCATAAATGTTTCAAGGTCCTTCTGATGTACTTGTTTGTATCAGATTGAGTCGGAGTAATATGTTTTAATCTCTTTGAGTGGATTGACATCGACAAACTCCATCTTGACGACATCATCACCATCGATGTACTTCAACCACTGATGAAGGGTCGATGGTACGATCATGTGTTCATGTATCCGAGGGTGCCCTAGTAGGATGTTATAGGATATGTCTGCATCGATGATGTAGCAGGAAGCTTCAGTTCAAAGATCACATATTCGACATTTTAGGGGGATCTAGCATAGAGGCTTGCTTTTCTCAGTGGTGAAGCCGCTGATTGTCATATTTCTAGCTGACAACCGATGCATAGGGATCCCCAGAGTCTGGAGCAGAATCTGGAGGATTATGTAGAGAAATAAGCCCGAATCAATGTGTGTTCAGTCCTTCTAAATTATGCCAACGTACAAGTTATTCTTTAGTAGCATATCTTGCTGAGAGAATGTAATTTTAGGGATGTTCTCCATTATACTATAGCAATGGAGACAAACAGCAGGGTCCACCATTGTCTTTTTTGTTTCTGCTAAATAACCAAAGGTTGTTAGCAAGGATGGAGGCCAGAAGAGGTCTCATGCACAGATTGGAGGAGGGGTAGTACCTCGAACGTTAGCACCAGTGTCTGGCATTCGTATTCGTGATTCCACACTACAAGGGCCAATAATAACAGAAGTGATGGTACCAGCTTGGCACCAGCAACACCAGGGGCACCAGTAAGTTGTACTTATTACACAAAGGGAGGGCACACTCAGAAGGTTTGTCGATCAACAAAAAGGTAGTGCTTAAAGTATGGGGGGTTTAGACCATCATATAGCTATTTTCCAGATATAGATGCCAGCAGGGCCAGTTTTAACAATTTTTGGTAAGACCATATCGAGGGGAGTACTAGTAGTGAGGCCACTAACACAGCATCCATTATCGATGTTGGCATTGATGTACCAACAAGTGCAACATTAGGCAGATCAAGAGGGACCGCATTAGGCGGGTCAGTAGAGGCCACAACCGCATGGCCAGAAAAGACAGCAGCCGGGGCTTCAACAAGTTCAGAGGCAGGCAAATTTTAGAGTATTACAGTAGAGGATAGTTAAGGGTGATCATGTTGTAGGTTAGTTTTGAATATTCTTTATTATATATTTTCTTGAATTCTATATTTGGTAAGTGAAGACGACTTTCTCATCTCACTCTTCTGCTTTCGTATCATGGGATAGGTGATATACATCCCGTGCCGTAACTACGAGGATACGTCCTGAGAAGAGTCTTGTTTTCGGTTAAGTCATTAGTATCGACCTATCTCAAGCTTTGACCCTTGTCTACTTTGGAAGTCAGCATAGGACATTGAGGATGGATTCCTACCCAGTTGACTCGGAAGGCATCTTTATTAGTATGCCTTCGTAATTCAATTTTTGTGCTTGGTTAGCAACCTTTTGTTTAGAAGGTTTTTATCTTGTTGCCTGGTAGTTTGATATAATAACATGCGTAGTTAGGCTTGTAGTTAATATCTTGCTTGCCCTGATTTCTCTATCTTATCTTGGTCAAAATTTCGAGTCTAGAATTTTTTAATGGAGGGTAAAGATGTCACTCCCCATTCCCGGTATACATATTTTTTCTATATTACTCATGTATATGTTATCTAGTATCTATAGCATGTGTGCATTAGTCCTGTAATTGTACTTGATCATGGCATAAAACTGTGTCTCATTGGAGAATAGTGTGCCGTCCCTTGTCATTGTCTGGTTGTAGGTGTGATTTACTTCTTCAATGATGGAATACTGGACCATGTCGTAATCTGGATTTTTTTTTGTTTTATTTGCTTATGATCATATAGCATGGCATTTGGACTTGACTTGGGTTAGACATTAGATTAGGGCTTGGATTTAGTGGAGCTACCAACCCCCATTCCTTGTAAATAATCTCTTCCACTATCTCTCCCACCCTTATTCTCTCATTTATTTATTCCACCAACCCTAGACAAGTACATCTTGCACTAATGGAGAGACCATATTGCTCATTTTTATTCTTTTGATTTCTTTATATATTTTTAGCCTATATTGTGTATCTTTAGATTCTCTACAACTTTAGCTCTTAATTTTTTGATTTTGATGGACCATTTGGAGTAGATCTAAGTTTCTATTCTAGACCTTGAGGGATTTTTGTGGATTTGATCTATTAGACCTTAGTATTTCTGAAGACTAATTATCCCATATTGTAAGTAATTTTATTATATACAATTTTCAACATTAAATCATTAGATTTAGAGTTATATTGAGGATTTTATGGCTAAAATATGAAGAAGAATAACATATGTAGAAGCATAAAAAATTCCTAGGCTTATTTAAGACCAAGCCACCGTAGAACGTATGCACGACAGACCGAAAGACCTCCAATGGGATGCCAAGTCCCAATAGCATAGTACCGCAAGGTATATCGCCTTTGCTGAACACAAGGCAACCGGACCACTACATGCAACCAACTCACATACGGCCCAGACACCATGTGGCTTCCCCTCTAGAAGGCCCCCATGTATCCAAAGAGATATACGTCTCAAACTGTCCACCAGTCTCCACGTCAAGTTAGACGGCTCAAGTCCCAAGCTGACCCACCTTCCTCCCCAAGACAACTAGATTACGCCCCGGACCCGATCAACAACAAACTAGTTTACGCTCCGAATAGAATAACCACAAACTGGTTCGCCTCCCGAATCAGATCATATCAAATTCTTTCTACAACAACTTGAAGGATCAGTACCACGTTTATGCTGTGTGCACCATATCTGCCCCATTCAAAACAAAAATCCCCTCTAAATTGCAATCGGCACCATGCATCATCAAATATCATGCCCCTAATTTGAATCTCCCATTTATGGTATACGCATTACATAATTGCATCTAGATTTGGGACTAATGATGATTTTAGATTCGAATCTCCCCTTGTATTATAGTAATGATGAATCTTGATTTACGACTCTATGAGCTTATGTGTTTATACGTACAACAGTTCGACATAAAAAAGAATGAACCTATGACCACATCATGTGATTCCAAGACTAATATAGGGTTAATCTAAGCCACCATAAATGGTAGAAGCATTAGAAAGGGAACAAAATCTCAAAATCGTGCATGACACGCCATCTTCCAGATATTTATTATAGTGTACTGACTGGCCGCCATAAATATTATATATTTATCTGTACTAGTGGAGTGTAGTACCTGATGTTATGTCGAGCCAGTTCTCCCTATAAGAGACCTGGAACCATTACTGATTGACTTAGCATGGTGGCCATTTGAGGGACCGGTGCATTCATACCTGCCAGTATGTTATATTTTGGTTCAGGTAGCCTTGCTTGGATATGGCACAATCGAAAGATTCAAATATATATAAGCATTACTATGATAACTTAGACAAACTATAAAAAGTTTTAGGCTTGATTGGCCACTCGTAAATTAACTTGCTTGTGATTTGTTTCTACTGTTAGTAATCAAGGACAAGGACTGTCGTGGTACGTAATCGAACCCATGTTCTTGTTTGATTGTTGCATTGGGCCATTGTGCCACAGCAGACTATGAACCAAAGTTACTCATAGAACTTTATAACCTGATTATGATCATAGGAAGTATTTTATCACGGTGCAAAATGATATCTATTGTCCTCTTGTAGCATAGTGATGTCATATTGCATCGATGATAGAATATATGTCTATGCCTATGTCCGAACTTACTACGTATAATTGGGCTATGTCTCATTCATATGTGCTCCCTTGTAGTACTTGATATTCCGGGCCTGACCCCACTGATTTTTTCCCAAATATTAAAGCTGAGCTTGAGGATCTAGCCTTCTACTCGAACCATAGTGCACCCCAGGAGCAAGGGCATCGGGGAACATGAGTGGGTTTCTTATGACTACTTTGATATCTTAAAAAAATTTCATGGCATTTAGCCACCGGTACATGTTTAGTCTGTTGTTCTGGACATTTAGTTCGTTTACATAAATATAATTAAATTAGACTGCAACTAACTATAGTTTTATACTATTGACTTTCTGTGCCAGCTTACACTTGTAAAGCTTGACTCATGAATTATTTTGATCAAGCGTCGGGGATGACTTGCTGCTTTGTCTTATGTAATCATTAATTACTGCTTCTTGCTTTTATTGAGTGAGACATAGATGTTATGTGAGTCTATAAGAGACTTGATTGTAGCAATGCACCCCTTGTCACTTGACAACCGTAATCGTCGTATGACTTCTTCGTACTTTATACGGGGTAGTGAGCTACGTCTATCCCCATATTTTGGTACTGGGATGTGAGACTTTTGATTCTTTTTTATATTTTAGTGACATAGGATTAGTTGATACTTTTCATCTGGATGTTACTCAGGTGTTGATGTTAGTCCATCGATATTGAGTGTCAATACCAGGCATAACGTTATACTTATTCCGATCCATTGATATGAAAGACCATAGTATACTGATACGATCGAAGATATTGAGTCTGGTGTGAGATATTTATGGTTATGGACTCTGTGATAGCATGTATTACTTGTTACTTGACATGACTTGACTGGTCCGTTTAGAAAATAGTGTAGGGAGGACTGTCGAAGTATCATGCCATCATAACTTATGACCATGTCTCTTTATTTAGGGTTTGGTTATTTTTGTGTGTCAGGGTCTCTGTTGCAGAGCTTTGGAGTTGTTTTGTGTTCACTCATTGGTATCACGATACGGTTTCATAAGTGATTACCGGTTTAGCTGGGCATGGTATTGTCCTCAACTGTATTTTTTTTACTTAGATGAATATGGTAGTTGCCTTATATTTTTAGATGTTCTCTTTACTTTTACTTGGCATGTATATTATATACCTTGCTATGTCTCCTGAGGATATGGTCCTTTTTCAGGTATAGACAACAAGGATTACCATGAGATTTATTGTTTGGAAGTCTATATTGGAGACGTACACGAGCAGGAGAAGAAGATAGTTACCGAGGACTTCTCTTGAGTCATGTCATCCTCTATTTAGACATTGCTACTTCATTTCCTATTTAGTTCAGCAGACTTATAGTTGTATATTATTTCTAGTTTCCTTGTTGCTGTGACGGGTTGTCTTTCCCGTACATTTATTATCTTTATTTACTGCTGGATGATTGGCATTATTATTTTTATTGTTGGACTTGAATATCTTATGTCTTATTTTTCTGTGTAGATGAGATTATTTTTGGACTTGTGGTATGTGTTATTTTTATGGGTTTATTATCATAATTTATAGATTAAGCATTTGCTAATGGGCTTATTAGATAGATTGGCCCAATAGGAATATGTTGTTGGTATGTATCGTATTTTGGGACTGGGCGTTATAGCTATCTTGTACTTCTACGCCTGAGAGACTACCAAACTGAAGCAACACAATGTTGATAGTGAGTATTTTTATTCTTGAAGTCGATGGTGATGCCTTTGAGTTAATAAGCCGCTGGATCTGTTGTTTAAGACATAGTAGTTTCATGTGGACGGTGGATATAATGATAAAAAGATAGTTCTTTGTGTCATCGACCCTGCCTACTTCCTTCGGACATCTGGGATCAGGCAATCGATGTGTATTGTTCTTTATCAATATGTGGAAGATGTCGATGACTTGATCATTGTTGAATGAGTATGTCTACTTTGTCCTAGGTTGTACCGGTGTCTTTTGTTTGCATGCCGTCGAGTCTTTGGACACGTTGACAGTTGGGGACTCCTTTCCTCTACCATTGTAGCTATTGTCGCTTGGAGGTTGTTTTCCACTACCCTATGAGCCAGGAAGTTTGAGTCCTAGCAAATGGACATCCTTTATATTCCTTTCGGTTGTGTCAATGCTGACCAATCTCCATACTACGCTGCACCAATACAGAGTTTGACAGTTGATAATTGGTTTTGCTTGCATATGTTTATCAATATAGACCCGGGGATGCTAGGAGGCATCTTCAGGAATGTCTGCTTGAAGCGCGCTGTAAAGACCTATGCAGGCATATTCTCCTTCTGGGCTATGTCAATGAAGGTGGATGTTAATACTTCCATTATCCCATCATAGAAGCGGAAGAGAAACTGTCTTCAGAGGTCGTCAAACAACCTGATATAGTTGTCAGAAAGGCTGCAATGCCACTGATACGCAACATCGGTTAAGTCTCCAATGAAGAGAATAGTGAATAGGGCATCATTTTGGGGTAAGTGTCTCATCATAGATTCAAAGTAGTTTATGAACTGACGGGACAACCTTTCCCATTGAATAGGATCAACAATTGAGGCTTGTACTTGGGTAAAAATACGACGTTCTTCTACTCATGAGGAAAGGGTTGCCTTATCCCGAGCTTCTACATCTTGTCCCAATTATTCATGGAGTCGAGGCAAGCTCACTACTCCTGAATAGCTTCATAGGGTCGTCTTTAGGTGCAAGATCAGACGAGCTGGTCAATGGAGTGACGCCAGCTGCTGGAGTAGAGTGGTATTGGAATCCCAGTTGGTCCCCGGGTCCTGACTAGTATATCCTAGAGTACTTGGCTAGGGTAGGGTAAGGTTTGCCTAGATGCCAAGTATGGCCTTCGTTAAAGACTGTATTGAGGCGCTCATGGTCGGCATCATTGCTTCCAAGGCCTCGAGGCGCTGACGGTCAAAAGTGCCTCCTTAATTATCAACCATGTATACTGTCATTACGTATAGAGAAGAAGACGAAGCTGTAGAGTGCTTTCTTTCTGCTTCTGATCCCCGAGTTATACTATCCTCGAGGTAAGCTTGCATTTTTTTTCATCTTCATACGCGGGGGAATTGCTACAACCAACCTTCAATAGTGCCTAGACTTGTCTGGAATCACCCTATGTATATTATGGGTAGCTCCCTATGGGTGGGTATAGACTACTGGAGGACTGCCACCCCCAGCTTCCAGACCTACTTCGGAACCTGAGGGGATTCTATCCCAGGCTAAGATTGGAAGCCCTTTCCTTTGAACGGGTTGGCGGGAACACACCTTCTGTAGACACAACCAATCGGGAGCTCCATGGTGGATGTCTTGATGCACTGGTCAAGATTCGGGGGTTCAGTGAGCCTACCTTCAAACTCATCTTCAAGGAAGGAGACTTTCGAGCTGAATAATACTAGGCAAATGGCAACTCCTCTTCTTCTTTTTGCTGCAGCATTGGAACACAGAATGCTTTTTTTGGTTGACTACTACTCAGGCGCAGTAGCAGTTGATGGTGATACAAGCACAAAACCAGAGAGAAGGCACATCATGTATAGCATTGGCTCCCTTCGACATATGCTTGTGAGTTATCAAGTAAGCGTGGTAAAGGAAATTTTACCTTTATACCCTATGTATGTAGATGAGCAAAATGAGTGCGTGGCTGTGCCTGTGAAGTTTTTATCCCTAACCTGGGACAGTACGTAGGTTATTTATTGAAGATTTTAGGAACTAACAATTCTTATATTCACGATAAAGTTGGGCACATGGGTTAGTCCAGTACAACTTTCCATCAGAAGTGTGCATTACTGTTGATGGCACGTGCTAATGGTTAATAGGATGAGCAGTTGCTTGAGTGCACATGGCTCGTACTAACCTAGACTTCTTTGAACCAGTGCTCACTAGCACACAGTACAGAGAGTTCATGTTATTTCCATCTCTAAGAGGATGGTATATGGGTTTATCGACATAGCAAATTCAGTCGAGGATAGACTCCTTTCATCTTTCTTAAGCGTTTGTTGAGCTGCACCTGGACTGACCTCTTGGCCATTAATGTATACAGGAACCCCCACGCGTTTTGGTTTCGATGCAGCACGCTTCTTTCTTTACACTTTCTTTTACGGGATCATAGTGTAAAAGTCAGCACTGGTCTTCTCCGAGGCATGTGGTTATGAGGGTTTAAAAAAGGCTTGAGCCCATACTTTTTTGTACATGCAGATAGAGACAGAGACATGATACGCAGGAGTTTGATGCACAACTTCAGCGATGGGAGAAGGAAATACAGCCTCCGCAGCCTTTGGTATGATGCATTCGTTTTGGCTACCTATGTCATGCAGTTATTCTTTGGATTTAATAGCTTTGGTGAGGGGTTTGAGACCCCAAGACGCCTATCTTCTGAAGTTTGTTGTTCAAAATAACGACCAATATTTTCTGGGATGAATCCAGTTTTGTCATGTCGGATTGTGTCAAGACCTTATCGTCGGTGGAGAAGGAGGTCCCTAGGAGAGTCGCCAGATTTATTGCCATACCAAAATGGGGAAAAGATTTACTAACTTTATTTTTATGGATTACTACTAAAAAGTACAACTAAAACCTAACAATGAGGATTATTAGTTCAATAATAAGATCTATGGAAGTGTGACGATGGAGATCGAGTACTATAGTGACTCCTTTACTCCGTTGACGATCGGCTGGTGAATGACAATTGCACTAATCCGGCTCACTTTTAGAAAGAACGACAATTGGACTGTCTTTTGCTCTCTTATATGTTGTCCCTATGTGTGTCTCCTTGTGTATATATATAGGTGCCTTTGAGGAAAGCACATGCCCCATGTCTTTAGCCATCCTCGATGAGACTAACTTTACATGCATAGGACCTGAAAGATTACTGTTCTCAGCGTTATGTGCCAGGTGTTTGAGCATTGATTGGTGATATCTGCTACTGAAATTATGAAATTTGGGTCGTTACAGTTATTTTCTACAGTTGTTAACCGGTGGCCCGGTTAGCCTGACACGTAGCATTGATTTGACAAAAACCGCTGTAGAGATCTTGAGAACATTTTCACAAAAATTCGGTCGTTACAGCCGTCTTATACAGTTGTTTAACCGCATAGCCCGGTTAGCTTGATATATGGCACATGTCATGATTTGAGGGAGTCTCTCATCTGACAATGTGATTACAATGCATACACGATTGCATGATTAAATCAATTATCTTAAGGGAATATTGTCGCATGAAGGCTCAACCATGTGAAGAAAATCTTATATGTATATAAGTGGCACTGCACAGCTGTTTACTTATAAAAGCTAATCATGGTGATGGCATAATCAATGATGCATGTCGCTTTATATAGAGTTTTGATTGACTAGATCATTTAATGTCGTCATACTGGTTAGTTAGAAAGCACGCATCTGGGTTGCTTTAAAAGGTACTACATAGAGGATCACTTTGTGATAGATGCATGGTGGAAGGAGCCGTAGGGAGAATCATTTTTTCTTTATCATATGACTTCAAAAGTTTGACGCATGAGTCTGAGTGATTTTCCATGCTTTTACATAGTGGTGCGCTTTATTAATTTGTGTTATATGATAGCATATACATTTGCCTCTAGCTCAACGCTATGCCAGTATCCCTGTAGTTTGACCTACTTATACACACTAGGGTTGTCTTCAAATTGCATTCATATAGATGGATAGGTCATCCTTTTGTTTATTCAGTATTTATATTACAGCATGTAATTTGTGTATCTTGTTACATCCCTCTAAGGACTTGGTTCCCTTCCATATTGTAGAGTTAATTGATGTCGTGATTTGGTAGAGCTGTTGACGGATATCATTTTGGTATATAGGTACCTGTTATTAGGTATTTATAACTTTCATTGTTCTCCTATTATATTCTTATTTCTTATTACTTTATGTTATCATCTAGTTTTGTAAGCTTATTCTTTTCTCAAGCTTGATCAAACCAAGTGCATTATTGTGTAGCCGGCTCTAATGCATTTTGTTCATTCTAGACTTTTACTCATTATGTGAAGTGAGATATAGTTGACTTGTTTTTTCAGACATATATGTTTGACCTCTAGACAGTGTATACGTATGTTACTTGGACTGGGGTCCACTTGATACGTAGGTAGCCATTGCCATATGTCCTCGTCCTGTGTATTTTGGGACTGAGGTGTGACAGTTCCCTCCATCTTTGGATGACATATATGTTTGCCATCGAAAATATGACAAGGTTTTTTTATTGATAAAAGTTTGGTATTTCAATTACAAACAGAACAATATACAATATAGGACTTAGACGTAGTCCTAGGATTTTGTATTTATATAGGAACTGTATCGGTAGAGCGAGTGGTAATGCGTTGACTCCCTTGATGATCTGACGATGATCTTCAATTCTCTGAAGGTCAGGGCTGCTCTGGATGCCGAAGTGTTTGGAGGAAAAGTAGACGTTATGTGTCTCTTCTTGTCTTTATATGTAGATATAATGCTCTCTTTGTGGATGAAGGAATGATCCTTCTATTTATATGCAGCAGACCGGTCTGCTCATGCGCACATATATAGGATGCACCTATACGCAGGAACGCCACGTGGCTGATGCTATGAGGCGTATAGACGATGCATCCTGAGTTGAAGCCAAATCTGTTGAACTGCTCTGTTGGGCTGCGGTGGAGCTGACACGTGGCTGTTGTGGAGATTCGATTGTTGTTGAGATCTTGTGTGGTTAGCACCCATTCTTGAACAGAACTGAGTCAGAATACACGTGGCGCATGTCTATGACTCAAAGATCTTTGATTTTATGGAAGATGATCTGTCAGGATGCGCCTAGGATCTGGTGCATGGAGGGCGACTTTGTCTATGATAGACCAGTCTGGGTTCATGGCTTCTGAGGCGCAGGCTGAGTTTTAGGCACATGGCTGTGAAGGTGCATGCAAAGACTTAGCTTCTATCTTTTAGGATCAGGAGTGATTCGGGGGCGCATGACTTTTGAGGCACAAGCAGACTTCTAGGCGCATGGCCGCGGGGGCGCATACGAATGATCGGTCGGCCATGTGGCAAGGACAGCTGTAGTCGATAAAAAAATAAATAATGATGCTGATGTCATCGGCTCTTCGTTTCTTGTAAAAAGATGTCGATTGGTCATTCTTTGGGGGATGTGCTACCAACTCTATCATGTAGCATTATATGCTTGATGGGTTACAAGTTGTAATGGGCGCATCAACTCGTGCCACGCTAGGCGCATGGGTTGATATCCCATCGGTACAGGGCACATGGGCACATGGTACTGACAGTGCATCTGCCACAAGACGCAGCGTTATTGGTCTATCTGTTCAGTTTTGTGAGACGATAATGGCTGTTTTGACTTGGCTGAACAGGAAGAGGCGGATTCATCGTCATTAATGCAAATTTATTGCACAGAATATGAGGAGACTGCCACTTGGCGCATGGGCGAGGGTTGCCCCTTCCTATAAATAGATTTGTAAAGATTACTCATTTCACTTGGCTTTCTCTCATGGAGATGAACTCGATCGATCCCCTGCCTCGGTGAGTTGTTAATCTCCTCGTTCGTATAAGCTTGGACGACGAACTCCTTCCGAAGACGAAGATGTGTCGAGTTGGTTTATTCACCATCTGCCCTATTTTCGTACAAGCCTGTGAAAGTGCCTATTGCATCCAAATATCGGGATCGTCGTGTCCCGACACAGGCTGAAGGTGCCTGTTGCATCCAAAGTTCAGGGCGATCGTGTACCAAATTTTTGTTAGGCTGGAAGAGCTGCATATCGGGGCTGTCGTGCCCCAATTTTGTTAGGCTAGAAGAGCCATTCCTCCTGCTAGAGTACCCACACGTCGGAAAGGAAGTGATTTGCTCTAAATATGCACGGGGATACGCCTATGCTATTATGATGGGATGATGCGCCTGGGTGAGGCATCAGAATGATACGCCTGACAAGTGATGCGCCAAGCAATGACACTTCAAGTGATGTGCTAGCAAATGTTGCGCCTGGCGGTAGCTTTTAGGATTTTCTTTCTCTTTGTAAAAGAAACCTCCATGTAAAAGAGTTTTAGACATGTAATCGACTTTTATATGGAATAAAGGCCTATTTTCATATCGCCTTGCTATTTTTTTTTATGTGCCAAGTATTCTGCTTTCTTGGCGCATATTGATTTTTGAGTTAGGGTGCATAGGACCTCTGGCTTTTAGATGCGCCTAAAATTTCATGCTTCTACAATATATGTATATATTCTTAACAGATGCTAGTTGTACATTTATGTACCTTTTGTATATTCTATTGATGTATCCTTGACATATTAACTCTCATGATTTTGTATGTTTTCATGTTTGGGATGCCTTATCTATCTCATATGAGATTTACTCTTTATTGCTTTTTTGTTCATTGGATTGAGAAAGGACTTTCCTGGCCTTAGGAGTCTTCAGTTGTATGCTAGAGTCCACACACTTGTCACCGAGACAACCGTGACTGTATCTCGGGGTACTGGCATACTCTAATGAATGTTGTTGGCTTTGTTTTACCGTCGCTCTCTAGTGTTCTGGTTCTAGTGGATGGCAAGGTTTAGGTGGTAGCCTATACTAGTTTCATTTTTAGACTTGTGGGAGATTTATCTTCTAATATCTCAATTCTTTATTTGTTTTTTGTTTAAAAATCCTCTTTCATATCGTATTTTCTTGTTTCCCTCAAACTGTGAACATGCTAGATATGGCTTTGCTCTATTAATGTCCCTTCTTAATATCACGTGTCCTTATCCTACAGGGATACACCACATTCTTCTTCTTTTGATGATTTTATTTCTTCATCTTTTTCCGTAGTTCAGGCAGCAGGTCAATATTTGATCTCGCCTCTGTAGAGTCAGGTTCTAATACCATCCCAGTACCTATTGGTAGCTTAGTTCACTCTACTCAAATCAGTTCAGCCAGCTTAGTTAGCTCATCCAACTCCTTCGGTTCCATCAATTCAGGTAGCACAAATAGATTAGCATGCCATACTCGAGATGATGAGGAGCATTACTCTACAAATCCAGTAGTTAGAGATCCAGATCATCGAGCTCCTTGTCAAGTAGTATTGTAACTGGTATTCCCAGGATTGTATATTGATCTATGTGACATAACCATAACCATGCAGCTAGGTCATCTACATATGTATCAATGTGAACCCTTCAACAAGTAAAATTTTAGGATGACGAATTAGTGTCCATATTGATTGATGAAGGATGAAAAGGTTTAATCTCATGATCTAACCCTTGAATGACGGAAACTAGGGTTCATGAATTATACCTGAAGCGACGAGGAGTTGATGACCATTTCCAGTAATCTTGATCGATCAACCACCTCAAGATCTTCTACCGTATTTCTTCCTCGAGTTGGGCGTCCTGTGGGCGACCATCTCCTAATCTTTTCTTCTCCATGGCTTTCCTTCCTTTCTCTTCTTTTGTGATGCATAAATTAGAGAAAGATGTTCTCCTTATGACACATGTGCAGCCAGAGAATAGACGGTATATATAGGCTTCGGCAGGGACCATGAGGAGAAATTAGGTTTAGGTCTCCTAACGGGTCTAAGTATCGTGTGTTCAGCCCGAACACACAACCCAGCCATGTTAACAATAGCTCGATCCACTAAAGAGCTATTGTTGCACTATATTCCTAATCCCAAACTATATTTATGGGCTCCTTCTTATTATATGCTTGTTTGTCTCCCCATGTTATGATATTGAATGTCCGTCAATCAAAATAAGTTACTGACAACCACATTGATCGACATCTTTGTCCTTAAGTAGTACCACTCAACTTTATTTGTCATATCGGATATAATCCAGCTGCAAGCTTTACTTGACAATCCTAATAACTTTCTCAAGGGGACATCATCAACCCGATACATCGTGACATTGATTCCTTTTATAATCAATATCCCATCATACACATAATGTTATTACCCAATTTATAGAGGTTATTGACTCACTGTGAATCTCACTCCATTAGGAATCAAAGTAATGCACACTACATATACATATATGTTATTATATCCAGATTAGGAGCACAAGCATCCATAATAACAAAGGTATTTATTCTTTTTTCTAGTTAGTACAAAGAGAACAACCTCAAGTGGTCCTATTCAGTACAAAAAAAGTGCATTATTATAAACCCATAGTCAAGATAGACTAATGTCAGATTATACTACAATCTTACCAATGGTTGATCTAAATCCATCTAAGTTATGAGCTATTTATATATGCTACAAAGGACTGCTAATATGATCTTATGTGTTCCACTAAACACCATATTATCTACAATTTATAATATCAGACACCTACATTAACATATAACAAATATAAAATGCCAACATTTGCCTATATAATTCTCATTAAAAAATAATAGAAAACAAAAGTGATGTTTTTTTGTATATAACCCTAACAATCTCCCACTTATACTCAAATTATTGCTTTTAAGTATATTGTTATAAATTTGACACTTATACTTAAAGCCATGCGTCCATGCATCTGACTCTCATTCCCTAAACATGACTATTAAAAGCATTGGTCGGTAAGCTTTTTTTAAAAGGATCATCTAGGTTGTGTGTTGACGCTATCTTGGTCATAGCAACATCTTTTTTACGATATCTCGTATCAGGTGGTACTTGCATTCAATGTGTTTACCGGTCTTATGGACTCGTGGTTCCTTCGAGTTTACAACTACACCATTATTATCTCAATAAAGTGTAATAATCATAGGCAAACTAGGTACCACATCAACTCTAATAGGAAGTTTTTGAGCCAAACCGCTTTTTGGCTGCCTCAAAGGCTGCCACATACTCGTTTTCCATAGTGGAATCAGTAATACATTTTGTTTGATGCTCCTCCTAACTATGGCTCCACCTTTATGTTTTCCATGACAAAAGGTTATACGAACATTTTTTATATTAAACGTATAAAGAGTACAATCAATTTCCAAACAGGAGATCTAAGTAAAACATTTCTAGGGAAGTGTGACGGTGGAGATCGAGCACTGCGGCAGCTCCAATAATCCGTTGACGATCTGACGACAAGTTAAACTTGCTTTGGCTTTCTGGTGCTTGTGACTGGAACTCTGGGTTGCCAATCGAGAGGAAGCCGAAGTTATGAATATTTTGATGACACTTTATTGAAGGAAAACTCCTTCTACTCATAATGGAGCACATATGTGATGTGCATAAGGGTTGTGCAGAAATGCTGCATGTAAAGATATGAGATAATCTTGAGGCTGCACGATGAGGGCTACTGCTGAGCTGACACGTAGCAGACGCTGGAATTCTCTTTTATCAAGATAACAACACATGGAGTTCATTTAATGTTGATTGGATGAACCTGAGTAGATTTTGATCATATCCCCGAAGTTGGATTTTGTCCTTATCTTAGGGGGCCATTGGTTTAAACAAATCGATCGGATATGACCCTCATCCATAAGAATAAACTCCATCCTTATCCTTGGGAATGTTGGTTTAAACAAACCGATAGGATATTGCTCTTATCAACAGAATCAAATATGTTCTTATCATAAGAGCTGTGGTTTTAATAAAATCTATTGAAAAATATCTAAAAAGATATGGATACCAGACTTGCCACGTGGAACAATACCACCTCATAGGACTGTGCGTCTATATGAGCTGTGCTTCTGGTGAGGCTTCGATGTCACTACGCTTTTGGGCGACATGGAGACTGCATTTCAAATACAACTGAGGCACTGCACTTTTGGACGACGAAGAGGCTGTATTCCCAAGACAACGGAGTTACTATACGTTGGGGCGACGAGTAGACTGCATTTCGGAGACAATAGGGTCAGTGTGCTTTGGTGCGACGAGTAGACTGTGTTTGAAAGACAATGGAGTCACTGCACTTTTGGACGACGAGTAGATTGTGTTTCAAAGACAACGGAGTCACTGCGCTTTTGGGCGACGAGGAGACTGTATTTCAAAGGCAACGGAGTCACTTCACTTTTGTACGACAAGTAGACTGTGTTTTGAAGGCGACAGAGTCACTGTATTTTTAGGCGACGATGAGACTTTGTTTCGAAGACAACGGAGTCACTGTGATTTTGAATGACAAGGAAACTTTTGCTTGAGGCAACAAAGTGTCAGCTGAAGAAGCCATTGAACGGGCTGCCCTTCTGGGTGGGATGGAAGGAGCTGCGCTTCTGGGTTAAAGCGAGGGAGCTGTATTACTGAGTCGAACCGAAGTGACTACGCTTCTGAGTCAAACTAAAGTGGTTGCGCTTCTAAGTCGAAGGATCTAGTTTAAGTCATAAGAGCAATTTAACGACTGCTCTTTTAAGGGATGAGTCAGTCATCCGCTTCTTTAATTGTTGCCGTCATTTGGGAAATTCAAGAAGTTTGTGGCTTAGGATTCATTCAAGTGAACCTATTAAATGAGATTCATTTTGATGAGTCCTAGGTTCGTCCTGTTAATTTGGGAGTCTTTGACCGCCGGCCACGTGGCATGTGGGTTAGACCGTATTCAGCCTATAGAAAGGGAAGCTTTTTTGATGGGTTACATCCACTGTTACTTAGCATTAGAGACCGTCATGCTCGATCCTGACTTGCCTTCGAATGGCCGTTGGCCTTGCACAAGTCGACTGTTGGTTGTGGATCTCTTCGTTCAAAGAAGTTGTGTCTTTGTAGAAGAACTGCTACTGGATTTTTAGATGCACTTGAGTGTTTGGCAAGAGGAGTTCGAACCTGATCAACATCTTGGAGGTCTTCGAGATCCAAGATTCTGGGTTTGGATTGATTGCCAATCTGAAGAACCACCGGTTGTGCTCTGCTCTGCTCAAGTGTCGTTGTAGCATGGCAAGCAGGAGCTGCATTCTGGCTCGGGCCAATGGCTCGTTCATTAGTAATATCGGAGTTCCTTCGCATCTGTATAGGAAGTGGCTTCCTCTAACGAGGAAGTGATTCGCTCTGACGAGTTGCACGTCTGAGGGGCTGCACACTTTCTGAAGAATGCCCAATTTTAGACTAGGTGTTTTAGTCTTTATATGTTATCATAAAAAATCTGTAATAGATATTTGTAGACATAATTTTAATAAAGAACTTTTTATGCCCATCTTTGTCTGTTGTAACTTTTTATCATTGTCTGCGCTTTTGGATACCTGTACTTTTGTAAAGTTTGTATGCAGCAACTTCTTTTTACCTGCACGTTTGTCACAGCTGTACTTTTTCATGCGTCTACAAGACCCCCTTCAAAGTTTTTCGAACTTAAGTCAAGCTCGGAATATTTTGAACAGAAGCCTGACATGTGTCCTTTGCAAATGAATGCCCAGCACGCTTGCTGACAGGATGTCGTCATGCTTAGCCTTCCGTGTAAAATTCCTTGAGTCGCCGTTTCAAAAAAGTTGATCACAACTCCTCGTTTCTAGGGAACGGCCATCATGATCTCAACTCTTAATTCCCATGTCGTTCGAAGAGTCTCTTCGAGCGAAGCATTTTGTCTTCTTTTGCTCACATGGCCGCACCCGATAAGTAGGGGCTGTTTGGAGAGAGAAAAGCTTTATTTCTTTCTCGTTCCAACATAAGCTTTTTGTCAAAGATTTTTTCTTCCTTCAAACCTTAGCTTTTCTGCCATGGCTCCCTAGAAATCAAGAACCACAAACGCTCCGGCGACGAGCTCCAAGAAGGCAAGTGGGGCAGTGGCTAGCCCTAGGTCGGCAGGAGCATCTATGACGGGTGCGAAACAAACTAGGGCGTCGAAGACTAGACTAGGTGGAGAGGCCTCGATAAGCATTCGACAGGCCAAAAGGAAGCAATTAGCCACAAAACCTATCTTTGTTGAGCAAGCTCCTGTCGTAAGATTTTTGGCGCACAGAGACATGTGGTCGCCCATTGCTAGTAAGTGTCCGATCGTCATTGACATCGTGGTTTACTGATGCATATGAGCGTCGACTCTTAGGAGCGTCATCTTGACGATATGCTAATGGTCTTTCATGCATATGCGCATGGGCACCATTCTTCGGAATGGCGTTTCGAAGGTGTGCTAAAGCTTTATCACCCGATGCTCATAGTCGTTACTTTTTACAAAGTAGCGACTGTAGATGTGCTGAGGCTTTTTGTACGCATACAGCCATTGTCCACGTGCAGCTCTTTTCACAAGGTACCTGTGTAGATGCTTGTTGGCTGACGTGTGGTACGACTTTGGTAGTGCCTGCGTGGGTCCTCGTACAATGACTGTGCGGATGCTCTCTTTTTGCAGCGTAGCGCTTATACTTTTTGTTTTCGCAGAAGATATTTTGCGTGTTTCTGACACTTTGTTCATGTGTAGATCTAGTGTCCGCGTCTTTCTTCGGGGATATCCTTCTGAAATTTGTGGACTATGCCCTGGGCATAGACGTCGACGAGGAGCTCACCAATCCTGCCATGCAGCTGATTGCCTAAGGTCAACCGAAAGGGCGACTAACAATGTTACAAAAATAATAGCCCGTATACTTCCGTCATATGAAGAATCGAGACAAGTTGTCTCTCCCCTCTGATGTCGTTAAGATGCTGAAACCTTTGTTCCCATTTGGCGATCAGCTGGTTTTGGAAAAGATGAAGCTTCTGGAGATAAACAAAAACTAGTACTTTGAGAATTACGGACTTTCTCTTCACGTTCCGTCAGTTAACCGACACCTCCAGCTCTCAGTTTTCTTTTGCTTGGCTGAGAAGCGTCTTATGAAATAGTATTTGACCCTGAAGTGAGGGGGTTTAGTGACCAGTCATATCCAAGTGGATGGATACTATAATCAGAGGAATTCTTTCAAGAGTACACCTGATGTTCCATCATGTGTGTTACTCCTCGGTTGTTTGCTCAGTGACTTTACCACGGAGGTTCGTCCGTTTCGGGCTTCCCTTTTTGCTAATAGGCTTTGGCCATGGGCTATACATATCTGAAGGTGGTCTTTCGTATCGAAGGTTGGATCCATCATAGGACAGGTTTATCAAGCCCCAGTCCCAAAATAGAAGGACTAGAAACATATCATGCCAGCTGTATACATACGAGTAAATGAAAGGCTCGTATGTATACATAAGCTGTAAATATAGAAAGCCAAGACACTAAATCTCATCCACAAAGATAAATAATGATATAAAAACAACTTTGAGTTTGTCATGTATACAATCGTTGGACGGAGACAAATCTACTACCAACAAAAAGAGAGAGAAATACATAGCAACGATGGAAGAATCGTTCGAAGCGAAGGACGATCCAAGAGCTAGCATCACTAAGGTAGATTGTAAACTATGGCCTTGGCTAGAGCACCTGAAAGAATCATAAAACACACCTGAAGAAATCACCAGGTCCTTAGAGGGATGTAACAAGATACAGGAAGAACATGCCATTATAACTGCAAGTGTAAATATTATAAAACTACGACACGACTGGGTCCTTAACCATCTATGTGATCTGCACTTTGAGGACAATATTTTATGGAGGGACTGTAGGATCAGCAGAGTAAATAAAGAGAATGGCAGTAGGTAGTGCTCATCCGAGTAACTATCAGCCATGGCAGAAGGTAGCGCTCATAAGAGTCACTATCGGCCCGAGACAGAAGGTAGCGCTCATAAGAGTCACTATCGGCCCACAAATGTGTGTAAAAAGTAAATATAGCCCCAACGCTAGTAGTTTTCCTCTTCCTTCCCATGATACTATACATGCATTGTAACCACGCCGCACCAACACGTGTCACTTCTACAACACTATTTTATACCTAATAACAGTCAAGTCTTCTAACATGCATCTATTGACAGCAACTCCTATGCATGCGCACGAAAGATCAGCCAACACGCAAGTGACCTCTATATGATACTCACAATTCACACACAACTCGTGATACAATCATGACAAGTTTAATGAGATACACTAAGTTGACGGTAGTCCCTTAGCTCTAAGTCCACATGCAAGAAGAAAAAAATAAATTAGAAATATAGATACAATAACTAAAATAAAATGCAACTAAATGTAAGCAGTAAAGATGGCAAGGTATCTTGCCTGATATCCGAGTGAGGTAAGATGATGTCCTGGCGACGAATCAACAATAGCGCACAAAGAGGAAGGTGTAGGAACAACTTCGGATGCTGAAAATAGTGTATTATCTAATTATAATTAATACTTCACCTATTACATTTATTTAATAAATTTTGAAGTTAGGATATGGTATAGGTTTTTGTATCATCTTTCCGAAAAACTAAACGGATCGCATTTTCTTTTTCGGAATCTCCCGAAATCGTAAAAATACCGAAACACGTTTATTTTTTGGACACTAGATACTCAAACAGCTTTGAAAAAATTTACAAAACGAATTTTATCTATTAAAAAATGTTTTTGGAAACCTTACCACGGTACCCTTCTTTTAAAAAAACTGGAGGTAAAACGGAGTTCGAAGATAGGAGATATCGTCGTTCCAAGTTGCTCTTGCTGCTAAAAAGCGGGGCTGAATTCTAATGACGAATTTTAGAGTTTCTATTGGACTAAAAAATAATTTCGAATTATCTCTGATAGAAGGGGGATGTATTGGGTTTATATAGGTATTTATTTTAGATTTATCTCCTAAATTAGATAGGATTTGATTTAAAATAATAGAAGTTACTTTGTTATGATATAATATAGATAGGGATGCTTTCCTATTAGACTTAGGATTATGGTTAACTTAAAATATAGTTCATATTTATCTAAAAATTTTTTTATCTAAATTATATATAACACTATTTTAAAATAGAGTTAATATTTATTTAAACAACCTTCATCTAATCTCATTTATACAAGCTTAAATATTTAATACTAAATTGACATTTATTCTATATTATGTAAATAGTGTACAATATAAGTAACACGTAAAAAGTAATAAAAGTTATGAAATAAATCCTAAATTTTGAGAAAAATTTTATAATATAGTTTAGATCCTTATTGTACTAGAAAAATAGCTTTATATATTTTTATACTAAATTCACTAATGAGCACTATACTAAATATATGTAAAATAATACAAATTATATAATAAGTCAATAAATAGTTATTTAAAAATCCAAAAATTTCACAAATATTTATTTTGAAAAATAAGGGGGTTTACAAAAGTCTTATCTAGATAATGACTAAGAAGAGTTTTAATTTCCCCCTTGGATTTCCACTATTTAATTAAAATTAATTTAAAAGTAACTCAATCAAATATAATCCAATGTATATAGATTCTACCTCTAATTTAAACTGTATTTAAATAACTTAATATTTTTTTTCAACTTAAATCACAATAATTAATTCCATATTAAATCAACCCATTTTTAATATACTTTTTTTGAAGTAATATATTAATGATAGTAAAGAAATTTCGAAAACAGAAATATATATACACTTCCATGCAAAAATAATACTTACATAAAATTTTTTTTTTCTAAATTACTAGTTATACGTGTACCATAAAATAAAATGGCCTTTTTTAAAATAAAAATAAAGTTTGACAATCCTCGGCGCGACGCATTTACAACTTCAAGCAATATAAAATAATTATCGTCTATTATTTTGAAATATTTTCTACATCTATATTATTAAAGTGTTTTATAAAAATAAGTACTTCACATTTATTCGTACTTGACGAGAAATTTATGAAACGCAAACTCGTACGCGACGTACAAATACGAAGTACAAAAATCAATACGATATTTATTAAAAAAATTGTACTAGAAATTTAGGAGTTTTACATCCTACCCAACTTACAAGAATTTCATCCTCGAAATTTAGGAATAGCTAAGGTAGGAGAGATAGAAAGAGTTCATCAATACCGAAATACAATTAAATTTTTGGATGAGGCAAAAAAACGACGTTCGACACAAACATGCATTGGAAGATCGTGATTTTGATATCTGCGAAAATACATCATGGTTATAGAATTGAGGAAGGGTCGCTAGTTAAGGTAATAAAATTATAATAACACAAGTTAGAGAATAGAAAGGAATTGAGTAGGTCAAAGAGAATAATTTAGACATTTAGGAAGGATGGTTTCTTGAGCGAATATAGTCGTCTAGGTTTAAGTATGGTTAAGGAAATGATTTGAGTCATTTTCAAGTTTCAAGAACGATTAGAAGGTTGTGATAATGAATCTAGGGTAGAGGAAAAAAGGTAACTCAAGACGGGGATATAGTCACATTGGTTGGTCAGTAGTTAACTATCTTAACAATAGATGGTGGGCAACTAAAGGGATATCAAGTTCGAGTGTTTGTCTTTCTAATATAGGCGAAAGACGAAAATAATAAAGAGTTCGAAGAAGATATTATCGAATACGAATAAGTGGTTCAAAGACGATTGAAAATTTTCAAAAAGAATTGCCGAGGCAGTCGCAGATGGAATTTTAGAGGCCAAGTTTAACTATGTCTCCATCTACGTCGAACAATATATGAAAAGCAAACCAAAGTGCATAAGGTTGATCAGTCCATCATACACCGATTTTAATTAGACAATGTATTAGTGGGCGTCCCCAATAACACATGTCGTGAACAAGCTCAATAAAATAATAAGCTTACAAAACTAAGGCTAAATTAACACTATAAGATAGTCAAAATATAAGTAAGGAATACTAATGAAAGAAATTAAATAGTCGAAGATCCATTAAAATCTAAGTCTTGCCCGAAGTTTGTGCTTATGCAGTCGTCCTAGTATTTTCTTATCTATGGCTTGGTTGACTAGATAAGTTAGGGTCCTCTGAATTCTATAGTCTAAGTAAACTTATCAATATGGGTCACAAGGACAAAGGTTTGTTAGGTATTGAGGTATTCTACCTAACTAACAAGAGTTAAACTAGTAGTATGATGGGACAACGGGTCAAGCAATCAAGATAAAACACAAAGTTAAGCATTTAAGGAATTAAGTAGAACAAAATCACATATCGGATCAAAAGAATTGAGTCAAGGTTGAGTCCCTATCTTTGGTCGAAAAATATATCGGTATCATGGTAAAAGTTATAGTCTAGTCTTTATGACCCGAAAGTCATATCATGAAAATAGAGTACCAAGGGACGTGTTTGAGTTGGACATAATATACCTACATGAAGGTGAGCTCGTCTTGGTATTACATATAAAATTTGTTGGAAGGTAACAACTAGTATTACACTCAAAATATCAAAGTTACGGTAAAGGACACAAAAAGGTCTAAAATAGAAAGTGGAAGTTCATGATGTGACAATTAATGCACAAACATTAAAGAAGATCAAGTTGATGCATGAAATAAAATTAATTAAGGAATCAAGTAAAATAATTTAGGGACACAGTTTTCAGAGAAAAGTTAGTTTGCTAGCTGGATAAAGTAAAGGAACGATTAAATCATTTCTCAAATTTCAAACGGTTAGAAGGTCACAATAAATGATCTGAATTTGGGGAAAGGTTGAGTAAGTAAAAATTGAGATATAGTCACATGGTTTGGTCGAAGACTAACTATACTTTTGTACATACAACTATCTTGGTCATGGATGGAATGTAGAGTACCTCTATCATATTAGGGTGACCTTGCCTGCTTCTTGGTTCTCTATTAAGATAAGATTTAATCCCAAAATTTGATTTCCCAATATGTATTTCTGAGCTTGACATAAACTACGATATTCAAGCATAATCATAAAAATAATTCAAGTCTTTATTAACCCTAAGATAACCCTTAGTATGACAAAATATATATATTTTCCCTCCAATATGCACAAACTAAACTTTCTTATTCTCTAGTCGGTTGAGGTCATCCATCATAACTTTAAAAAAAATAGATTCCTCTAATCAATCTCAAAATAAGCTTTATCATATCTCTTAATAAATGTTCCACAAAATCGCAATATTATAAATCCAAAATTTAAACTCAAGTTTTAGATAATCTTATCAATTGTGAATTATGCGACAAAATTTGAATTTTTTTTCCACAATTGAAATATTAAACTCAAAATCTAAATAAATTTATCAATCATAGATCGTATGACACAGTTCAAAATTTTAATTTTTTCTCAATTCAATTTATATCCTCAAAAGATATGAATAGTGAAGAACAGGTAGGCAACTCTAGAGGGGGTAAATACAGTTTATAACAATAATAGCCAAATAAAACTTAAACTCTTTTCACTAATAGTAAATAATCAGAGTAGTAATTGCGAAAATAAAAAGATCAAGAGAGCATACGCAAACACAGTCGTTTTTAACCTGATTTCCCTCGTGGATGACTAGTCCAGGCCTGAGAACTCTAGCTCAGGATTAAATCCACTATTTATGAAATAGTAGTTACACCCCGTACCTTTTCTTCAGAAGAGCACGTCAACTTCTTACAAAGATCACTGTGATGATGCTTGAAATTTTCCAAGCAACTTTCTTGACTCTTGTACAAACTCCTAACTGAATAGCACTGAGCAATTTTAGGCGTAGGAAGCTTGTGGCTAGTAGATGAGAAGGTTAAGGCTTGTATGAGGCTTATAGATAAGAGAATAGAAGATAATTGGATGATTAAAAATAAAAAAATTCAAGGCCTATTTATACTAATTGGGATATGCAGAATTCGGCTAGAATTCTGTGTCAAGAATTCAAATTTTTGGTCGTTGGACAACTAGCATACATCAAACCCTAAAAATTAGGGTCTTGTAATTTAGGGGACAGAGTTCGGCCTGAACTCTGTGGACAGAATGTTCAAATGGGCTTCTGTGGGCTAGTTTGGCTTGGTGGAGCTTTTGGTTTTTTTTGGGGACAAGATTTAATCCCAGAATACCTAGTGCTACTCATTTTACATTTAGTTAGACTCAATAAAGATAAAATAATACAGATTCAAAAACCGAGTACGCTGCAGGAGAGAGATGACGTCCGTCTTGCACTGAGTTCTGTCTTGATGTGTCATATTGAATTATGACAAGTATCATATTATCAATTAGTCAATATTTGTTTGACTGTGATTTGGGTCAACAATCTCTCACATATTTATAATTGCCAAAATGATATTTGCATATTCAATGTTCATACCTGGACACAAGATGAAAGTAGTAGACATGCAGTAGCTCCCCCGTAATAATAGCTCCCCCATAAATATAGCTTCTCTATAAACCAATGTTCCTTATCCTGATATACATAATCTCCTCCAAAACATAGATATCATACAATATGATATAAATATGAATATCAAATAGATCTCCACCTTTTGGCATTTATCAATTATGCATAGCAAATATGAAAACACAGACAGGCAGAAAATAGTATAAAAGATGAAATGGAAAGCACACAATAATAATGATATAATAACTGTAGATAAAATCTAAAGATCCACAGAAACAGAAGGTGTACTCATACAAGAAAAAAACTACATAATCATACGTCTATAGTGCATAGAAATAAATACAATCATCATCAGCAACAGCAGGTATGGAACCACATCTATTATGAGCGCAAGATGGTCCAGCAGCGTCAAATGGATCAGTATCCGGACAACGAGGGTCCACGAAAGCTGTATCCAGATCCAGATATCGTATGACCCAATGATCGTCGATACGGTAACCATCGCGAGATGGATTCCGTTTTATAGGAAGGGGCATAGAGGGATGCCGAGACATGGTGTACCGGATGTCATACAATGAATTGCTGATGGCACTCATCTGCAAAGTGGTACAATAGTCGAGCTGGGTCCAATGGTCGTCCTCCAGCATGAAGCGAACGCGAAACATGGTCTGGATAGACTCGAGAGTGGCAGGAGGTGCGGACGCAGGTTGCCCAAGAGCAGGTGCATCAGCTTGAGCATCAGAACCAAAATGCTCGGACTCAGCAGGAGACTCGACAGCTGTCTGACCCCGCCTTGCCTTAAACAGAAAGGCAGGGGCTAGAAGGAACTGGCACTCATCGAGAGGAACATAAAATGCACGAAAGACCATCGACAAATAGAGAGCATATACCAATGATCGAGGCCTCTTCCTTGCACTAATCATCCAGTCCTTTATAGTGCGTGGAAGGTTGAATGGGACATAGAAGTAAAGGTGATAGAGGGCAGAGATCTCAAAAAAAAAACTTTATCAGTTGATCCCGCTTTGGGCAAGATCGTGTAGAAGACGATATGATGAAGCTCATAGAAATATGGGTTAAGGAATTTTGTAAGTAACTTGCGTGGACGTGTGTTTGGAGTACACAATTCGTCCTTAAAACTCTTAAGGGGTGATCCATCGGGAAATTGAAACTTGCGTGCATCGACAAGTTTTTCCCAAGAGTTAGGTTCCGGAATCTCGAGATATTCCGCAAGTTCAAAATCATCAAAAGAGATGTCGATCCCGGCGACACGAGAATAGAGTCGTGTGTCGTCAAAAGTAAGGTTAATGTAAAACATCTGGATCGCATTCAAATATATAAGTGAAGTTATAGAAACTAGCTCATCAAGACAAAGATCATGAAATAATAAGTCATAACGAGAAAAAATAGTAAAATTGATAGGATAACCCGCGCACACAGGCCGTGACCGAAAATCATTGAACTATTCATTTGATGCTTCCAATGAAACAAAAATTTGATCATCGAATGTGTTGGGGTCATTGGGTTATGGTGGATTTAAAAGTGGATGAATTGGTTGATCATCTCGAAGAGGAGGGTTCGATGAGGATGCACCCTCGGTTCTAGCCCTCTTTTCTCTATTGAACAACCTAGGTGCCATTAAACAATGAAAGGAAATTTGAAATTGAGATGGAGAAAAAAAAGAGTTATACCTCAAGAAATGAGTGGAATATGGAAAAGAATGATGCAAAAGCTATTCTCCTTGAGTTTGGGGAAGAAAACCACACTTGATAGAGAATTCTATGGTTAGGGTTTGGAGAGGATGAAGTTTGAGAGGTTTTAGA
The DNA here is from genome assembly GCA_029216955.1 of Iris pallida. Taxonomy (NCBI): domain Eukaryota; kingdom Viridiplantae; phylum Streptophyta; class Magnoliopsida; order Asparagales; family Iridaceae; genus Iris; species Iris pallida. The sequence goes on along the minus strand of JANAVB010018399.1, from coordinate 1,339,908 downwards.
GGAGTCAACGGAGAGGTGAGAGAGGGAGAAACCGAATATATGAAAGGGGGTTCGGCTAGTTGGGTGGATCCTGGACCGTAGGATCAAAAAGGATGGATGGCTGAGAGAAACTGGAAGTTCTGGAATAACCAAACCAAATTCGGCCCAAACTCTGCGTGAGGCAGAGTTCTGCCCGAGTTCTGGGTTCTGGGTTCTGGGTTCTGGGATCAGAACTGAAAACAGTTAAAAAATATTGCCAAGATGGAGAAAACGGACAGGAGTGATAAAATTCAAAAGTAAATGGCCAAGTTAGAAAATTGTAAATATAAATTGAATGGAGTAAATGAAAATAAAGTTAGAAAATTTGAATTAAGCACGTTATAAATGAAATTGAACCATGTAATAAACAAGGATTTATGACACAAATTATTACGATAAAACTGCCATGGGGTAGCTGTAGGGGTCGGATCCCAGCTAGCGGTAGTCCGAAGACTAGTGCACCGTGTTGCTTAGGCTTTTACGCCTTATTGTCAGAAGGACCACTTCGGCTTGTACCTACGGCAAAGTCATCGTAAACAAACATGACATAATCGATATTTAAGCAGACCAATTTAATGAATAATCGTTTCATCTAAAATTCCTAATTCACGACAAAGAAAGTTGAATCGCTCTTTGGATAATGGTTTAGTAAAAAATCTGCGAGCTGATGATCAGTGTCAATAAATTCTAAATTTATAGTGCCATTTTGTTGATAATCACGCAAAAAGTGGTAACGAATTTCAATATGTTTTGTACGTGAGCGACATATAGGGTTCTTAGTATGGTTGATAGCACTAATATTATCACAGAATATAGTAATGTACATAAAAGATAAGTTGTAGTCTGCAAGGGTTTACTTCATCCACAGAATTTGTGCACAACAACGACCAGCTGCGATATATTCAGTTTCTGTTGTGGATAGTGCGACAGAATTCTGTTTTTTGCTAAACCATGAGACTAGAGCCTTACCTAATAAATGATACGTGCTGCTCGTACATTTATGGTCGACTTTGCAGCCCTTAAAATTAGCATCTGAATAACTAATAAGGTCAAAGGATGTAGATTTAGGATACCACAAGCCGACTGTAACAGTACCCTTAAGGTATCAAAAGATACGCTTAACGACGGATATGTATGATTCCTTAGGACTAGCTTGATAGCGAGCACACATACAAACACTAAACATGATATCGGGACGACTAGCAGTTAGGTAAACTAGATTATTAATCATACCTTGATACTTACGTTGGTCAACAATTTGCCGCTTTCATCAGGTTCCAGCTTGGTCGTAGTAGCTATGGGAGTGCTGATTGGTTTGACATTGTCAAGATCAAACTTCTTTAGCATATCCTTTGTGTATTTTGACTGGCGGATGAATGTTCCTTACGAAGTTTGTTTGACTTGCAATCCAAGGAAGTAGGTGAGCTCCCCCAACATGCTCATCTCAAATTTGTTCTACATTTATACCTTAGCGAAATCTTGGCATAGATTTTCATTATTGGACCCAAATATGATATCATCAATATAAATTTGAACTAAAAGAATGGCGTCTTGAAAACTTTTGATAAAAAGTGTAGTGTCAATCTTCCCTTTTGAAAAACCTTTATATAGTAAGAAATTTCTTAGGCGTTCATACCAAGCTCTGGGGGCTTGTTTGAGGCCATATAGCGCTTTCTTAAGTTTGAAAACATGGTCGAGAAATTTGTAATTTTTAAAATCGGGGGTTGTTCTACAAAAACTTCTTCCTTAATAAAACTATTTAGAAAGCACTTTTGACATCCATTCGGAAAAGTTTAAAATTCTAATAATTTGCAAAGGCACAAAGCATCCGAATGGATTCAAGTCTTGCAAGGGGAGCATACGTCTTGAATGTTGATAGGGTGTTTTCTTCGAAATAGGTCGAATAAGCACCATATTTAAAACATGGCAAGTTGTACTAACAGCTTCTGCCCAAAAATATTTCGAAAGTAAAAATTTATTCAGCTTGACTCTAGCCATATCGCCAAGAGTCCTATTCTTCTGCTCCATAACACCATTTTGTTGAGGAGTTCGAAGATAAGAAAACTCATGATCAAAACCATTTGTTTCGCAAAACTTTTTAAAATCAGAAATTTTGAATTCGTCTCCATGATCACTTCGAATTCGAGTAATCATGTAGCCTTTTTTGTTTTAGACCTTTTTGGCAAGGATTTTGAAAACTGGAATAATATCGCTTTTGTTTGAAAGGAAGAAAATCCAAGTAAATCTTAAAAAATCATCTACAATAATAAAAGCATAGAGTTTTCCACCAAGACTGGCTACTCTATTGGGACCAAATAAATCCATGTACAGTAATTGTAAGGGTCTAGTAGTACTTACTGTGTTTATGGATTTAAAAGAAGATTTGTTTGCCTTATTCAGTTCACATTCGACATCCTGGATATAGTATCCATATTGGCATGACTAATATGCTGGTGCCACAATAGTCTTTCATTCTTGTGGGCGTAGAGGCATCTTCCTGCACTATTAGTATTTCTAGATAGATAGAAAATGTAAATGTTATCTTCGCTTATCCCTTCAAAAGTAATGTCTTCCGTTGACCTATCTTAAATATAGCATTTATTTTGTCCAAAGTTAATATCATATCAATGATCAGCAAGATGAATTATATTGAACAGGTTATGCTATAACTCGGTCACTAAGCAGACATCCTTTATTACAGAAGAAGGAGGATAACCAATATTGCCATTACCTATGATGTAGCCCTTTAAATTGTGACCGAAGGATACATACCCTTCCCTTTGATAGTGATACAAAAAAATTTGCATCTCCCGTCATATGTCCCGAGCATCCACTATTGAGAATCCACTTGCTTTTAGTTGAGAAAGAAAGGTCCACCTACATCACGAGTAGATGTGACCTTTGGTATCCAAGTTCTTGTAGGTCCTGAAATATTAGTCTTCGGTACCCATGCATATAGATTAATATCAACTAATTTTCTAATTGTACACTGTGGAGAGATATGACCATGTAATCCACAGTATGTGCAAGTAGCATGCCTATTTGTGTTAGGAGCAGGTTGATGGTGATGTCTATATACAGTATAGTGATAGTTATGTGGAACAGCAGGATAGCGACTATATGTAGCAGCAGGATAATAGTTGTCTATGGGCAGTATGGTTATAGTTAGCAGGATAGTGACTATGTGTAGCAGTAGAATAATAGTTATGAGTAGATTGAGAATGATATCTATGTACATGTGGTTTACGTGCTGCATGGGAGTACGTGTACATATAAGCATGGTTATGTGCTGTATGTGGGTGACGTATTTTACTATTAAGAGTGGTCTTGTGTTTTGTGTGTGTTTTGTGACTGTGTGATTGGGTTTGAGGTTGAGCAACCTGTTTTCCTAATCTGATCTCTAGTTTCTTAGAGACACCATTCAATTCATTACACTTAGCATTTAGACCCCCAATCTTAGTAATGAAGATCGTATGTTTGTCTTTTCTTCAGCAAGCTCCTTGTTGAGTGCTGAGATATTACGTGTTTGCTTCTCCATAAGTGTTTTGGCATCATGTAAGATTAACTTAAGCTTGGACACCTCATCAGTTGTCACCCTCGATTTTTGTTATACGTATTTTGGTATACGTATCTCGGAACCATATTTTGACTTGTCCTGACAGGCTAGTCTTAGATTTTTGTATTGGCATGGGTTAGTTGGCATTTCATGGCTCGTATGGTCTATTCTGGCTTGGGCATGCATCGGGTTCGGTTGGGTTCGGCTGGTTTGGCTTGGTTTGGATTAGTATGCAAACCCCTACCTACCACCATCCCTCATTTATTAACCCAACAACCCTTCTCTCTCCTCATTCATTTCTCATTACTATTCTTCTTCTTCTTCTTTTCTCCACCGACCACCCCAATAGGCAAGTGCAACTTGCTTTCACTTGAGAACCCATTTTGATGGTTCCAATGGCTTCTTAGCATGATTCTTAACTACTTTAGAACTTGAAGATTTCTATTTTGGTGCATAGATTTTCGTAGATCTAGATTTTTAGTATTTTTGATCCTCATGGTTTTGATCTTCTAAACTTTTCTATTTTCAAAAATGGAGAGTTCCATGTGGTGGGAGTTTTGATTTTATATAAGTTTGGCTTTTGAATGGCTGGACTTCATCAAGTCTTAGCCTAGATGGGGTTTTCTTGAGTTTTTGAGTCCCATGGCTGCTTGTCTCGGCCTTGGAGGAGAAGACGAGCCCTTTACGCACACGTTCATACGTGCTCACGTAGGGACTTTTCCTTACGCCCATGTTTTACTTGCCAGCATAGCATTTTCCTCCTTTATGCACACGTTTTTACGTGTTTGCGTAGTGTTTCCCTTTTTACGTACACACATTGCGTGCCAGCGTAACACGTTCTACGCCGAGCTCATTTGAGCTCTACGCAAGGGGCTACTCCCGTTCGCGTAGAGTCTCGCTCGTGTAGAGTCTCGCATGCATAGATTCTCGCTCAGACGCTCGCGTGCGTAGAGTCCCGTTCGAGTGCTTGCTAGCATAGAGGGCTACTCGCGTAGGGTAATTGCTCGCGTAGAGGGGTCGTTCCTTGGTCTTGCGCGCGTAAAGCCATTTTTATACTCGGGGCCCCTAGCCTAGCATAGTTTCTCTCGCATAGAGGCTTTGAGCCCCTATGCGCACCCGTTTGCTTTACTGTCCTTGTACCTCTTATCATGAGCTTGAGAACCATGAATTGATTGATGTAACTGGACCAAGAATTGAATATGGCATGGTATGACAAGTAACTGACATGACAAGGCTTGACTAGTATGCATGATGGGAACAGTTGAATGTTGTTGCAACGGCTAGCATGGCATGACAAGAATGAATGACCTGGATACCGTGGACGATTATGTTTGTGCAAATGAACCAGTACTGTCTTGAATCATGTCTAAGGCAAGGATCCCTGAGTACTACGGTCTGGGGTACCTACTAAAACTGTCTAAGGCTAATAACTAGAATAATCCAGTAGTCATGAAAAGATTTTCCAGCTACAGGTAATCCCGTTATCTGGGCGCCCCATCCTGGGATCTGTAGCCTGCCGTCGAGTAGGGCACATTTCCAGCACACTGTCATGTGTTGCACCTTTCAAGCTACTTAAGGGTACATACGTTTCCTGGATGATATACCCACAAGAACTCAACCCCTAATTGCATTCGGGTAACCTGGATGGTCTGTAGGGCTTGTGGTTATGGAATGATCTTAGTACATCTTGCTAGTAACTAGGCCTGCGATAACCCTAGTTAGTTAATGTATCAAGCCGTACTCATTGCTTGGCCGTAATTGATTGTATGGAGTCTAACCCAATCTAGTCTTGTCCTGATCCTGTACAAGATTGTTACATGACCTGATTGCTTATGCTTTTACTTTATCAATAAATGGTGGAAAACTATGTTTCGTTCAGACGAAGGGTTACAACCCTGGTCCTTGTTTGGTTTAAGGGTTGTAACTTGGTTATTTGAATAGTCCCATGGTTATCTTATCGTATATCATCATGATTTCCCATATTTCCAGTCATTTATTATATAATTATGTTCTTGTGCTAATTGCTGGTTTTGGTTCTTAAGTGAAGCCTCATTTGTGGCACTTGCTCTTTCTAGGATCTGACCCAGCTGGTTTTGTATGGCCAGTTATCGGAGCAGCTCCAGAGGATCTTCCTACCTTCCAGCCAGATGGTGACCACCAGGCGTAACCCTGGCAACGAGTGGGTCTTATTTTGGCTCTTTTACTCTGTTGTAAAAGTATTCTTTTGAGGCGTTTAGCCAATGAGCACGTGTTAGCTCTATTGCACTTTATTTATTGTCTACCTACGGACCGTAACATGATTAACAAATCCTAGGGTCGATCATGTATGACTAAAAATCTTGTTAGTCTTCACATTTTGTATGACTAGCTTCATGATCATCCAAATATGTAATATATAGGACGCCTTACTATTGTATATTTGGTGCTTTGACATCTTGTAACTGCTATTATTTCCTTAAGATTGAGACAATAGGCTTGTTCATGACCATAAGAGAATGATGGCTTGTAGTTAAACTCTCATATATCTAGACAGTCGTGACCGTATAGCGAGGTGGGTTGTTCTTCAATATACGTAGCTTGTTGTGTCTTCTCTCTCTCTCCAGTATTCTGGATCTGGGGTGTGACACGGTTTAAGTGGTGGCCCATGCAAGTCTTATGAATCAAGATATGTGTGGCCCATGCAGGTCTTGTGTCTCAATCAGCAATCGCCCTTGATCTCTGCTCGTACCCTCTAAAATTCTTGAAACCTTGACCTAATCACATGCTTGTATCTCTGATCTGTCCTGGTCTTTCCTTATTGTTCCCTTTATCGTCTTCTTCAGCGATACTGCTCCTGGTCCTGCCAATCAGTCAAAAGAAGCTTAACGAGTACTTCCGCAATAAGAGGATCATGCTCAGCACTCAAGAGCAGCTTCCCGAGTCATACTTCCCGGAGATCCAGGACCCCCAGTACAGCCAGCCCAGCCTACGAGGCAGGATGATGGAGTCTTATTGGACTCATCAGGGAGTTCCTTGCATCACAGGACCATCGAGGTGATGCATTGCACCAGACAGTAAAAGATGCTTTGAACAGAGGTGGTCATCAAGGTAACAGTGCGGCCAACAGCTTCAAGCGCTTGAACCCTCCCTTCTTTGATGGTAGCGAAGATGCTATTGCCACAGATGCTTGGCTGCAGGACACTGAGGTTATTCTAGAAGCTGTCAGGACCCCAGAAGACGAGAAGGTGGCCGTGGTGCGCCTGTCCTTATTGGATCTAGCCTGTAGTTGGTGGGCGGCATATACCATTGGATTAGTGGCACCTATTGCCTGGGCAGTATTTCGAAAGAGATTTCGGACCAAGTACTATAACACTGTAGCTCGGTACAATCTATAGAGGAGGTTCACTAATTTGAAGCAGATGGGCAGGACGGTCGATGGATATGCGACCGAGTTTTCAAGCTTAGTCGGTTTGCTCCCACCTTGGTGGCGACCAAGTTCGACAGAGCTCAGCGGTTCCAGCAGGGACTCCACTTGGACATTTTACTAGCGGTGGAGCAGTTTGAGCATCAGACTTTCGATGCGGTGTTAAGAGCAGCTAGGATATTGACACAAAGTCACAGTCAACCAAATATTGATAACATTGACTAAATAATACTTGTGATAATTCAATACGACACACGACGACTACATCCAGTTCAAGCCAGACGACAGCTTATTTTTACAGATGCAAGTCATTTTTTGAGTCTGTACTTTTATATTTTTTGAGTCTAGAATGAGTGTAAGCTGAGTTATGTTGGGCTCTTGAGACTCAACCCATAACCTATCCTAATCCATAAAGCTCCACATCCAAAATCAGCCCACTGGACTCTTGGACCCATTCTGTGCTCTGGAGACAGAGTTCGGGCCGAACTCTGCCTCCACACAGAGTTCGGGCCGAACTCTGTCCCCTAAAAATCAGTACCCTAATTTTTAGGGCTTGCTGGTTGCTAGTTGTCCAACGGCCAAATTTTTGAAAGTTCCTACCAGAATTCTTGCCGAATTCTGCCTGATAAAAACCTATAAATAGGCCAAGAATTCTCTCATTTTCACTCATCCAATCTTCTCTTCTCTTTTCTCTTAAGCACAATATAAGCCATACCCTTCTTCATCTACTAGCCACAAGTTTCCTATGTCTCGAGTGCTCAGCATCTCTCAGTTAGGAGTCTTGTGCAAGAGTTCAAGAAGTAGCTTGGAAAATTCCAAGCATCGCCACTGCGATCCATTGTAAGAAGTTGACGTGCTCTTCTGAAGTAAAGGCACGGGGTATAAATACTATTTCACAAATAGTGGATTTAATCCTGAGCTAGAGTTCTCAGGCCTCGACTAGTCCTCTACGAGGTAAACCAGATTAAAATCGGCTGTGTTTGCGTATGCTCTCTTGCTCCTTATTTATTTTCCGCATTTACTCTAATTAATTTTAGATCGTGAAATAGTTGATTTTTTAATTGGTTATTATTGATATAAGTCTATTCACCCCCCTCTAGAGTTGCCATCTGTTCTTCAATTGGTATCAGAGCTCTGTTCTCTTTACAAGGACTTACATCCTAGAGCTGATCCATGGCAACCACACAATCCTTGATTTTCAATCACGGTGAAGGACAGTCCACTCATAGGCCTTCCCTATTTCATGGAACTAACTACACGTATTGGAAAACAAGGATGAGTTTTTATCTCAAGTCGCTAGACTTTGACCTGTGGACTATCGTCACTGACGGTTACAAAAAGCCCGCCAGAATAGTTGTCAATGGCGATCTCGTTGAGAAATCACATGACAAATATTCTGACGAGGAGAAGAAACAGGCAAGTCTAGACGCGAGAGCTATTAATGCTTTATTCTGTGCTATAGACAGAAATGAGTTCAACAGGGTATCCACATGCACCACATCTCACGAAGTATAAAAACTTCTAGAAGTGACGCATGAAGGAACCACCCAAGTCAAGGAATCAAAGATAAGCCGTCTCACTTAAGAATACGAGGCTTTCAAGATGAAGCCAAACGAGACGATCACGCAAATGTTCACAAGATTCCTCGACATCATCAACCCCCTATCTTCGCTTGGGAAGCAATATTCAAATCATGAGAAGATCTGCAAGCTACTTAGGGGGCTACCAAAAATTTGGAACCCTAAGGTGACAGCCATCATAGAAGGAAATGATCTCACAACCATGTCTATGGAGACCTTGATGGGAAAGCTAATGACTCATGAGCTTGACCTCAAGGACTTCGAAGAGCCTGCTTCTAAGGCTAAGGAGATCGTACTCAAAGCTCACCGACGGAAAACTGAACCCGAAGAGACGGATGACGACAACTCAGAAGATGATGATCAAGTCCTCATGGTTCGCAACTTCAAGAGATTCCTTCGCTTCAATCGAAGAAAGAAGGAACCACAAGAAGATGAAGAAGAAGAGCCAACTTGCTACGGTTGCAAGAAGACGGGATAAGTCCGAAAAGACTGCCCATTCTTAAAGAAGAGCAACCGCTATGAGAAGCCACACAAGAAGACCTCCTCAAAAAATATGCCAACACAAGCATTTGGCATAAAAACGAAGCTAGTGACTCCGAGGAAGAAAAAAACTCTCCTCAAGATACGGCTAATGTGTGCCCAATGGCGACGTCCGACAAGGTATCAAACGAAACTCTTGACGACTTTACTTTTGATGAACTTGGCGATGCTTTCACCAATTTACTTAGTGATCACAAAAAGGTCATTGGTAAATACAAACATGCCAAGGACAAAATCAAAAGTCATGAAGTCGAAATACAAAGACTTTCTCTATTACTTGATAACATTAGAGACACCACACCCACGGATGTCACTGATGAGGTATCTAAGCTTAAAATAAGCTTACATGATGTCGAGGCACGTATTAAGCAACAAACACAAGAAATCACAACACTCAACACGGAGCTTACAGAAGAAAAGAGCAGACACAAGATTTCTATTACTAAGATGCATGGTTTGAATGCTAAGATTACTAAATTGCAAGCTGTCTCTAAGAAACTAGAGAGTAAATTGGGAAAACAGGTTGCTCAACCTCAAACCCAATCACATGAGACACACACAAAGCATGACACCACTCATACTAGTCAACCACGTCATCCTCATGCTGCTCACAATCATGCTTACATGTACACACACTTTCACAAACCACATGCACGTAGAAATAATCATCATAAGTCACAAAAGCATCATGCTACACATAGATACAATCATCACCATATTGCACAAAGACACAATCAACATCACTCTACATATAGAAATCATCATGCCATGCTATATAGACAATATCATCATAGACAATATCACCATGCCACTCCATATAGTCATCATTACCATGCTGAATCTACATATCATCACACTTTTCCTCATTATTCTGCTTATAGACATCATCAGCATGCTCCTAATGTAAATAGGAATGCTACATGCACTTATTGTGGTTTACATGGACACATTTCACTACAATGTAAAATTAGAAGATTACTAGATAGAAAGATATATGCATGGTTTCCAAAAACTAACTCTTCCGGACCCTCAAGAACTTGGGTACCAAAGGTCACATCTACTCTTGATGTAGGTGGACCTTTCCTCCTCAACTAAGAGTAAGTGGATTCTCGATAGTGGATGCTCGCGGCATATGAAGTGAGATGCAAATCTTTTCGCATCACTATCGATGAAGAGAGAAGGATATGTATCCTTCGGCAATAACCTAAAAGGTTATATTATAGGTAATGGTATTATTGGTTATCCTCCCTCTCCCGTAATAAAGGATGTCTGCCTAGTGACCGAGTTAAAGCATAACCTGCTCAGCATCAGTCATCTTGCTGACCATGGTTATGATATTAACTTTGGACAAAACAAATGCCTTATTTATGATAGGTCAACAGGAGACATTACTTTTGAAGGGGTAAGAGAGGACAATATTTATATTTCTGTTTGTCTATAGATACTAACAATGCAGGTAGATGTCTATTTGCTCATAAAGATGAACGGTTACTATGGCACCAGCGTCTTGGTCATGCCAATATGGATACTATATCTAGGCTATCAACCAAAAAGCGAGTTAGAGGCCTGCCCGACATCACAATTAAAAAGGACACCGTATGTGCCGAATGTGAGTTGAATAAGGCAACCAAGTCATCTTTTCATTCCATAAACTCTGTAAGCACTACTAGACCCCTGCAACTACTCCATATAGATTTATTTGGCCCTAGTAGAGTAGCCAGTCTTGGTGGAAAACTCTATGCCTTTGTTATTGTTGATGACTTTTCAAGATTTACTTGGGTTTTCTTTCTTACTTATAAAAGTGATCCTATTTCGATTTTCAAGATTTTTGTCAAGAAAGTTCAAAACGAAAAAGGCTACATGATTACTCGAATCTGAAGTGATCATGGAGACAAGTTCAAAAATTCTGATTTTGAAAAGTTTTGTGATTCCAATGGTTTTGATCATGAGTTATCCAAGAACTCTCTAACAAAATGGTGTTGTGGAGCGGAAGAATAGGACTCTTGGCGATATGGCTAGAGTCATGTTGAACAAGTTCTCACTTTCGTAATACTTTTGGGCTGAAGCTGTCAGTACAGCATGCCCCATTTTAAATAGGGTACTTATTCGTCCTATTACGAAGAAAACAACCTATGAGCTTTGGTTCGGAAGAACCCCAAATGTTTCTTATTTTAGAGTTTTTGGCTGTAGATGTTTTATCCTTAACACCAAAGACAACTTAGGCAAATTTGATGCCAAAGCTGACGATGGTATTTTCCTTGGCTATGCTGCCAAGAGTAAAGGATATAGAGTTTTTAACAAACGCTCATTAATTGTGTAAGAGTCTACAAATGTGACTTTTGATAAAGATAACAGTGCAGCAGGTACTCTTGATGATGATGTTGAGCTATTAACGTCTACTCCAATGAACACCACAACCGAAACCAATTCTCTGGAGAGCTTGCCAAAGAAATTCTCTTTCAAGCCATCACATCCAGAAAATTTGGTAATCGGCGAAGTTTCACGTGGAGTAACTACTCGATCATCATTAAGAGACTCTATTGCTAGCACTGCCTTTATTGCACAAATTGAGCCTAAAAACATTTTAGAAGCTTTTAATGATGAATTTTGGTTTTCTGCTATGCAAGAGAAACTCAACCAATTCGAGAGGAGCCAAGTATGGGAACTTGTTCCTAGACCGGCTGATCACTCGATTATTGGTACTAAATGGGTTTTTAGAAACAAAGTGAATAAAGATGGTTCAGTCACACGCAACAAAGCTCGTCTAGTAGCCCAAGGATACAACCAAGAGGAAGGTATCGACTATGATGAGACGTATGCTCCTGTTGCTACATTAGAATCCATTCGGATGCTTTGTGCATTTGCAAATTTTCAAAATTTCAAATTATTTCAAATGGATGTTAAAAGTGCTTTCTTGAATGGTTTTATTAAGGAGGAAGTTTATGTAAAACAACCCCCTGGCTTTGAAAATCATAAATTTCCTAACCACGTGTTCAAGCTAAAGAAAGTGCTGTATGGCCTCGAACAAGCCCCTAGAGCTTGGTATGAACGGCTAATCAATTTCTTGCTTGAGAAAGGTTTTTCAAAAGGAAAAATTGACACTACACTTTTCATAAAATCTTTCAAAGACACTATTCTTATAGTACAAATATATGTAGATGATATTATTTTTGGTTCTACTGATGAAACCCTTTGTCAAAATTTTGCCAAGTGTATGCAGACCGAGTTTGAGATGAGCATGATGGGGGAGCTCAACTACTTTCTTGGGCTGCAAGTCAAACAAATGTCAAATGGAACCTTCATCTGTCAGTCGAAGTATACAAAGGACATGCTGAAGAAATTCGACCTTGACAACGCCAAACCAATCAGCACTCCTATGGCTACTTCAACCAAACTTGAACCAGATGACAGTGGCAAACCCGTAGATCAACGTAAGTATCGAGGTATGATAGGCAGTCTACTCTATCTTACTGCAAGTCGCCCTGATATTATGTTTAGCTTTTGTCTGTGTGCTAAATATCAAGCAAATCCTAAGGAATCACACATGACCGCGGTTAAGCGTATCTTTCGATACCTCAAGGGTACGGTTACAGTGGGCCTATGGTATCCCAAGTCAACATCATTTGACCTCATTAGTTATTCTGATGCTGACTTCGCCGGATGCAAGGTCGACCGTAAAAGTACGAGCGGTACGTGTCATTTATTAGGAAAAGCTTTAGTCTCTTAGTTTAGCAAGAAGCAAAATTCTGTCGTACTATCCATAACAGAAGCTGAATACATCGCAGCTGGGCGTTGTTGTGCACAAATTCTGTGGATGAAGTAAACCCTTGAAGACTGTAATTTATCTTTGCATATTCTAATCTTTTGTGACAACACTAGTGCTATAAACTTGACTAAGAATCCCATTTGTCACTCACGCACGAAGCACATTGAAATTCGTCACCACTTTTTGCGTGATCATCAGCAAAATGGCACGATTAACTTAGAATTTATTGACACTGATCATCAGTTAGCAGACTTCTTCACAAAACCATTATCCGAAGAGCGCTTCAATTTTTTTTGTCGTGAACTTGGAATCTTAGATGAAGCTATTGTAAATTAAGATAAACCTGCATAAATATCGAGTATATCTTGATTCTATTATGATGAACTTGCTATGGGTACAAGTCGAAAGGGTCCTTCTGACAACAAGGCGTAAAAGCCTAAGCGACGCGGTGCACTAGTCCTCAGGACTACCGCTAGCTGGGATCCGGCCCCTGTAGCTAACCCATGGCAGCTGTAAAATATTGAATTACGATATAATTCTTTGTTTATTATATGGTTCATTTTCATTTATCACATGCTGAAATACTACTATTTCAATTTTATATTGCTGCTTCAGAATCAATTTCTGTTATTCTTTTGTTTGCTAATTGGGTCTTTCCTATCTTTTACTCATATCTTATATTGGTTTGTCTATTACTTAACCAATATTTTTCCTGTTTCTGCCTGATTCCCATTCTGTGACCAGGATCTGGAATTCGGGCCGAACTCTGCACCTAGCAGAGTTCGGGCCGAATTCGGCCCGACTGCTCCAGAACCGGGAACAGCCCCAGCCGTTGATCAAAATATTGATCCAATTGTCATTATTTGACCCGACCAAGAGAAACCCTTCCCCTATATTCGGTTTCTCTTTCATCTCCTTCCTTCTTACCACCTTTCCACCTTCTCAAACACAATTCTATCAAAACCCTAACCCTACTTTCTCCTCTTTTGTGCTCCATTCTTCCGTAAAATCAAGGAGAAGGCTTATTTTTCAATTCTCTTCCATAGTTCATCACTAGTTTGAGGTATAATTCCTTACTTTTCTATATCTCAATTTCTTTTATTATCTATTGTGTTATGGCCCCTCGATTGCTCAACCACGGGAAGAGACTTCGGACTGAGGGCGCATCCTCGTTGAATGCTCCTCCTTCCGTTGAGCCGCCCGTTGCACCACCCGTTGCACCACCTGTTGCACCGGCCATTGAACAACAAATCCATCCGTTGTTCAATCCTCTACGTCCCAATGATCCAAACACTTACGACGATCGAATTTTTGTATCACTAGACGCCTCAAATGATTGGTTTAGTGATTTTTGGACACGTCCAGTATTTGTGGGACACCCCATCAACTTTACCATATTCTCACAATATGATGCACTCTTTAAAGACCTTTGTCTTGATGAACTCGTTACTTTTAATTCTGTCATTTGTCGTAGTGTCATTCAAATATTTTACTGCAACTTGACCCATGATGACACTCATATTTATTCACGAGTTACGGGAATTGATATCTCCTTTGATGATTTTGAATTGGCCGAATATCTTGAGCTTCAAGAGCCTAATTCTTGGGAAAAGCTTGTTGAAGCTAGATCATTTATCTTTCCTGAAGAGATTTCACTAGAGAGCTTCAAGGACGACCTGTGTAGCCCTAACACACGTCCTCGTAAGCTCTTGGCAAAATTCCTCAATCCTTACTTCTATGAGCTTCATCGGATCATCTTCAACACCATTCTACCCAAAGCGGGTTCTACCGATAAAGTCACTTATTTTGAGATTTCAGCATTGTACCATCTCTACTTCCATGTTTCCTTTAACCTTCCACGCACAATGATGGATTGGATGATCAACTGTCGAAAGAAACCAAGATCTTTGGTTTATGCATTATACCTTCACATGATCTTTCGTGCGTTCCATATACCCCTTGATGAGTGTCCATTCTTACCTGCCCCTGCCTTTCTCTCTAAGGCAAGGAGGCTTCAGGCGTCCATCGGCTCACCAGTAGTGTCTGAGCATTCTGATGATGAGCCAGATGCTCATCCTCTCGGACAGGATCCTCCTCCTCCTCCTGCCACTCTTGAGTCTCTTCAGGCCATGCTCCAAGATCGCTTCATTTTGGAGGACGATCGATGGACTCAGCTGGACTATCGGACTACCTTGCAGATTAGTGCTATCAGTAACTCGCTGCATGATATTCGGTATTCTATGTCTCGTCATCCTTCCATGCCCATTTCTATAGAGCGAGACCCAGGTCGTGAGGGATTTCGTATCGATGACCCTTGGGTTCGTCGCTACATGGATTCGGATGCGACTTTTGTGGACCCACGTCGCTCCTTTATTGATGCTTCGGACGACGTCGGCCCCTCTCATGCTCGATGATGGATATGCACCACTTGTGATGCTGCTACTGCTGATCTTAGATTATGTTTATGCATTTTGCTTTAGTTACTTTTATGTACTTGATTTGTAGTAAACTTCTTATGAGTTGTGCTTTTGAGACTTTGGCAGTACTACTATCAGTTTTTATGTTATCATGACTCTTGGTTATTATCTTAGTATATATGCAGTTTCTTCTCTTTTTGGTGTGTTTGCCAGTTATTATCTATATATCTCATATTGCTAAATGCCAAAAGGGAGAGATATGTGTATATTTCTGTTCGGTTTGGTTTATATGTGCTTTTGGAAGAATATTATTAACAGGCCAACAAGATTCACAGTATTGTTTATGGGGGAGCTATTCTTAAGCTCGGCACAAATTATGGGGGAGCTATGTCGTTATATGTGTCCAGGTATGGATATTGAATATACAATTATTATTTTGTCAATTATCAATATGGGGGAGATTGTTGACACAAAGTCACAGTCAACCAAATATTGATAACATTTACTAAATAATACTTGTGATAATTCAATACGACACACGACGACTACATCCAGTTCAAGCCAGACGACAGCTCATTTTTGCATATGCGAGTCATTTTTCGAGTCTGTACTTTTATATTTTATTGAGTCTAAAATGATTGTAAGCTGAGTTATGCTGGGCTCTTGAGACTCAACCCATAACCTATCCTAATCCATAAAGCTACACATCCAAAATCATCCCACTGGACTCTTCGACCCATTCTGTGCTCTGGAGACAGAGTTCGGGCCGAACTCTGCCTCCACACAGAGTTCGGGCCGAACTCTGTCCCCTAAAAATTAGCACCCTAATTTTTAGGGCTTGCTGGTTGCTAGTTGTCCAACGGCCAAATTTTTGAAAATTCCTACCAGAATTCTGGCCGAATTCGGCCTGATAAAAACCAATAAATAGGCCAAGAATTCTCTCATTTTCACTCATCCAATCTTCTCTTCTCTTCTCTCTTAAGCTCAATATAAGCCATACCCTTCTTCATCTACTAGCCACAAGTTTCCTAAGTCTCGAGTGCTCAGCATCTCTCAGTTAGGAGTCTTGTGTAAGAGTTCAAGAAGTAGCTTGAAAAATTCTAAGCATCGCCACTGCGATCCATTGTAAGAAGTTGACGTGCTCTTCTGAAGTAAAGGCACGGGGTGTAACTACTATTTCACAAATAGTAGATTTAATCCTGAGCTAAAGTTCTCAGGCCTGGACTAGTCCTCCACGAGGGAAACCAGGTTAAAATCGGCTGTGTTTGCGTATGCTCTCTTGTTCCTTATTTATTTTCCGCATTTACTCTGATTAATTTTAGATCGTGAAAGAGTTGATTTTTTAATTGGTTATTATTGCTATAACTCTATTCACCCCCCTCTAGAGTTGCCATCTGTTCTTCATAGGAGGCATAAGTATACCTTCCAGAGGATTGTGGACCGGACCAAAAGTCGGAAGCAGTCTCATGGCAAGATGAACTAGTCTTCAGCACCATCCCCGACAGCTAGGGCTTTGACCATTGGAGCTCCGAGGTGGGCGACTTCCGTTGCGTCGATTCAGCATTCGACCCCGGCATATCCCCAGCAGCAGCAGCAGAAGCAGTCTTCCGTAATAGCTTGTACTTATTGTGGGAAGCCAGGGCACGTGGTGTCAGAATGTCGCCTAGTACAGGTCTTGTGCTTAGTTTGTGGGGTATCGGACCACAGGGTTGGGAACTGCCCAAATAGTGGGTGTTCATCTTCTTCGACCTTTTTTAGTCCCTCGGTTAGGGGACCAGCCCCAATATCAGTCCAGCAGCAGCAACAACACCCGTTCCCGAGGCCCTTGCCGCCTCAGACCCTAGCATTTCAGCAGCAGAACCCCCAGCAGTATGCACAAGTCCAAGCCCAGACCCAGAATCGCCAGAGAGGTTTCCAGCAGAGGGGACCAGCACCAGAGGGCAAGGTCAAGTGATGGCTTTGACCGTGGAAGAGGAGTTAGCATCAGGTAAGGTAGTGGCAGGTACTATTATCGTCAACTCCTTTCCAGCATCAGCATTATTTGATTCTGGTGCATCGTATTCATTTATGTCTGCATGATTCGCAACACGGATAGGACTGGAGCCTGAGTCATTATCAGTAAGGCTCAATATACTTACTGGTAACGGACATGTGGGAGTAGATAGAGTGTTTTTCTTGTGCCGGATCGTAGTTAGTGGTAGAGTTTCCCGCTAGGTTGATAGAATTCCCGATGGTCGATTATGATGTGGTCTTAGGGATGGATTGGTTGAGGGACCAGTATGCTAGAATAGATTGCCATATCGACAAGATTATTTTTAGTATTCCTGGTGAGCCAGAGTTTTTATTCTTCTGAGGCGGTATAGAACCTTTTCCTCCAGTATTTTGGATGGCAGTTACAGCAGCAGTTAAGTTTCCCAGAGTTGTGGAAGAGTTTCCCGATGTTTTTCTTGAGGAGCTTCCAAGTATGCCACTAGAAAGAGATATCGAGTTCACCATAGTCTTGATCCCCGGAGTAGCACCAGTGTCAGAGAGAGTCTACCGAATGGCGCCATCAGAATTGGAAATCTTGTATAAGATGATTGAAGAACTTAGGACCAAGGGATTCATCCGTGCTAGTGGATCGCCTTGGAGAGTCCCGATGCTTCTTGTAAAAAAGGAGGATGGTATATCCAGATTATGTGTTGACTATCGTACCTTGAACTCAGTGACAATCAAGAACAGATACCCTCTCCCGAGGATAGATGACTTGTTTGATCAACTCAAAGGGGCATCTGTATTTTTGAAGATTAACTTGCGGTCAGGTACCACCAGATCAGAGTCATAGAGCAGGACGTGCCGAAGACGGCATTTATATCAAGGTATGGGCATTGGGGGTTCCTTGTTATGCCCTTTTGAGCAACCAATGCACCGACTGTATTTATGGACCTCGTGAATCGTATCTTCATGCCTTATTTAGATCAGTTCATGATTGTGTTCATAGACGATATTCTGGTCTATAGTATGAGTCAAGCGAAGCATGAGCAGCATCTTCATATAGTTCTTCAGATTCTCATAGAGCACCAGTTGTATGCGAAGTTCAGTAAATGCGAGTTCTGGCTCGATCGCATTTTATACTTGGGTCATAACATCACCGGAGGTGGAGTGGAAGTGAATCCCCAGAATATCATGGCTATTGAGACATGGCGGGTACCCAGCACAGTTGCAGAAGTTCACAGTTTTCTTTGATTGGTCGGCTACTACCGACGATTTATTTTAAACTTCGCACGGATTTCAGCACCTATGACCCAGTTGACCCGTAAGGATGTGCTGTTTGCTTGGACAACAGAATGTCAGGATTCTTTTGAGAAGTTGAAGCAAGGCTTGATGACGGTACCCATTCTCACGCTTCCAGATTGGACCGGGGGATTCTCAGTGTATTGTGATGCTTCAGGTAGAGGTTTAGGATGTGTTTTGATACAGCATGGGAAGGTAATATCTTATGCTTTACGTCAACTTCGTGATCATAAGAGAAATTACCTGACCCACGATTTGTAGCTGGTAGCGGTAGTATTTGCACTTAAGTTGTGGAGGCACTACTTGTATGGAGATAAGGTGGATATTTTCACCGACCACAATATCTTGAAGTATGTGTTTACTCAGAAGGACCTTAACATGCATCAGAGGAGATGGCTAGAGCTACTCGTGGACTATGACATCAACCTGCAGTATCATCCTGGAAAGGCCAACGTTGTTGCAGATGCATTGAGAAGGAGAGCCAGAGTTTATTTTCTAATAGCACAACCAGAGTTGTTAGCAGATCTTCAGAAGATGGGTATAGAAGTTGTCCTTCCTACCAATGTGGCATTGATGGCCAGTATGCAAGTTTAGTCCAGTATAGTTGAAAGGATCAAGTTAGCTCAGTTAGCAGATTCTAAGCTTCAACGGCTTAAGGTAGAATGTACAACAGGACGAAGACCAGAGTTATGTATCTATGAGGATGGTACACTTTGACATGGAAGGCGTCTTTATGTACCTAACGGTGATATCAGACAGGAGATCGTGGCAGAACCTCACAGTTCTCAGTATTTGATTCATCCGGGTGGTACGAAGATGTATCGGGATATCCAAATGCATTTATGGTAGAATGGCATGAAGAGGGAGATAGCCCGGTTTGTCTCTCGATGTTTAGTTTGCAAACAAGTTAAAGCTGAACATCAAAGACCGGTTGGACTTTTTCAACCTTTACCGATCCCAGAATAGAAATAGGAGCATATTACCATAGATTTTGTAACTGGGTTACCTAGATCCCAAGCAGGTAGAGATGCCATCTGGGTGATAGTCGACACACTCACCAAGGTAACACATTTTCTTCCTTTCAGGGTTGGTCAGTCGACAGATCAGCTTGCAGAGATATACCTCAGGCAGATAGTCAGGTTGTATGGAGTACCAGTCAGTATTGTGTCCGATAAAGATTCGAGATTTACATTGCACTTTAGGCAAAGTCTTTAGAAAAGTTTGGGGACTCATCTCAAGTTCAGTTTAGTTTATCATCCGCAGACAGATGGTCAGTCGGAGCGCACGATCCAGACTCTTGAAGAT
The DNA here is from genome assembly GCA_029216955.1 of Iris pallida. Lineage (NCBI taxonomy): Eukaryota > Viridiplantae > Streptophyta > Magnoliopsida > Asparagales > Iridaceae > Iris > Iris pallida. The sequence goes on along the minus strand of JANAVB010018399.1, from coordinate 1,320,050 downwards.
TTGTTGCGTTCATGTACACTCGACTTCGGTGGTTCGTGGGAAGATCACTTGCATCTAGTGGAGTTCTCATACAACAACAGTTTCCAGGCCAGTATCCAGATGGCACCCTTTGAGGCCTTGTACTGCAGGAAGTGCAGGTCTCCTTTAGCCTGGGATAATGTCGGTAAGAGGCAAATGCTTGGTCCCGAGATGGTGATGCGGACTATTGAGGTGTTCAGACAAGTCAGAGATCATCTTCCAGTTGCACAAGATCGCCAGCATCATTGGGCTGATTCTCATCGGCGTCCCCTTGAATTTTCTATCGACGACCATATATTTCTTCGGATCTCGCCTACCCATAGCGTCATTCGTTTCGGCGTACGAGGAACGCTTAGTCCTAGGTATATAGGGTCGTTCGATATTCTGGAGCGGGTAGGTGAAGTGTCCTATCGTATCGCTCTTCTGTCGTCGTTACGTGAGGTGCATGATATCTTTCATGTATCCCAATTGTGATGATATATCCCGAATCCGAGTCATGTACTTGATCATTCATAATTGGTTGTTGGTACCAACCTTTCGTATGAGGAGAGATCCGTATCCATATTGGACCGAAGAGAGAAGATACTCAAGAACAAGACTATTAAGTTAGTCCGTATTGCTTGGGGTCATCACTCTTTGGGTGAGTCAACGTGGAAGCGTGAGGATGACATTCGATCGCGATATCCCGACCTATTTGACTCGTGAGGTATAATATCTTCCTTATGTCTCATGCCTTCGATTCCTTGCTTGCATGATTGATTGTTTGATTGATTGCTTAGTTATATCTTGCCTGTAATTAGTGTAGCTTGCTCGACATCACTAGCCTTTTGATTAAATTTCGAGGACGAAATTCTTTTAAGGTGGGTAGAGTTGTCACCCTCGATTTTTGTTATACGTATTTTGGTATACGTATACGTATCGCGGACCCGTATTTCAACTTGTCCTGACTGGCTAGTCTTGGGTTTTTGTATTGACATGGGTTAGTTGGCATTTCATGGCTCGTATGGTCTATTCTGGCTTGGGCATGCTTCGGGTTCGGTTGGGTTCGGCTGGTTTGGCTTTGTTTGGGTTAGTATACAAACCCCTACCTACCACTATCCCTTATTTATTAATCCAACAACCCTTCTCTCTCCTCATTCATTTCTCATTACTACTCTTCTTCTTCTTCTTCATTTCTTCACCGACCACCAAGTAGGCAAGTGCAACTTGCTTTCACTTGAGAACCCATTTTGATGGTTCCAATGGCTTCTTAGCATGATTCTTAACTACTTTACTACTTGAAGATTTCTATTTTGGTGCATGGATTTTCGTAGATCTAGATTTTAGTATTTTTGATCATCATAGTTTTGATCTTTTAAACTTTGCTATTTTCAGAAATGGAGAGTTCCATGTGGTAGGAGTTTCGATTTTGCGCAAGTTTGGCTTTTCAATGGTTGGACTTCATCAAGTCTTAACCTAGATGGGGTTTTCTTGAGTTTTTGAGTCCCATGGCTGCTTGTCCCAGCCTTGGGGGAGAAGACGAGCCCTTTACGCACATGTTCATACATACTCGCGTAGTGACTTTCCTTTACACCCATGTTTTATGTGCCAGCGTAGCATTTTCCTCCTTTATGTACACGTTTTCACGTGCCTGCATAGTGTTTCCCTTTTTTTGCACACGTATTTCGTGCCATTATAACCCGTTCTACGTCGAGCTCATTTGAGCTCAACGTAAGGCGCTACTTCCGCTCGCGTAGAGTCTCGCGTGCGTAGAGTCTCGCTCAGACGCTCGCGTGCGTAGAGTCCTGCTCGAGTGCTTGCTAGCGTAGAAGGCTGCTTGCGTAGGGTGATTGCTCACGTAGAGGGGTCCTTCCTCGGTCTTGCTCGCGTAAAGCCATTTTTATGCTCGAGGCCCCTATCCTAGCATAGTTTCTCCTGCGTAGAGACTTTGAGCCCTTATGCGCACCCGTTTAATTTATTGTCTTTGGACCTATTGTCATGAGCTTCATAACCACGAATTGATTGATGTGACTGGACCAAGAATTGAACATGGCATGGTATGACAAGTAACTGACATAACAAGGCATAACTAGTAAGCATGATGGGAACTGTTGAATGCTGTTGTGACGGCTAGTATGGCATGACAAGAATGAATGACCTGGACACCGTGGACGATTGTGTTTGTGCAAATGAACCAGTACTGTCTTGCATCATGTCTAAGGCAAGGATCCTTGAGTACCACGGCTAGGGGTACCTACTAAAACTCGCTAAGGCTAATAACTAGAATAATCTAGTAGTCATGAAAAGATTTCTCTGCTACAAGCAATTCCGTTATCTGGGCGCCCCATCCTATGATCTGTAGCCTGCCGTCTAGTAGGGCCCATTTCCAGCACACTATCATGTGTTGCACCCTTCAAGCTACTTAAGGGTACATGCATTTCCTGGACGATGTACCAACATGAACTCAACCCCTAATTGCGTCCGGGTAACCTGGATGGTCTGCAGGGCTTGTGGCTGTGGAATGATCTCAGTGTATCTTGCTAGTAACTAGGCCTGTGATAACCCTAGTTAGTTAATGTATCAAGCCGTGCTCATTGCTTGGCCGTGATTGATTGGATGGAGTCTAACCCAGTCTAGTCTTGTCCTGATCCTGTACAAGATTGTTACATGACCTGATTGCTTATGCTTTTACTTTATCGATAAATGGTGGGAACTTAAGTTCCGTTCAGAAGAAGGGTTACAACCTCGGTCCTTGTTCGGTTTAAGGGTTGTAACTTGGTTTTCTGAATAGTCCTATGGTTATCTTATCGTATATCATCATGATTTCCCATATTTACAGTCATTTATTATATAATTATGTTCTTGTGCTAATTGTTGGTTTTGGTTCTTAAGTGAAGCCTGTTTTGTAGCACTTGCTCTTTCTGGGATCTGACCCAGCTGGTTTTGTATGGCCAGATACCGGAGAAGCTCAAGTGGATCTCCCTACCTTCCAGCCAGATGGTGACCACCAGGCGTAACCCTGGCAACGAGTGGGTCTTATTTTGGCTCTTCCACTCTATTGTAAAAGTATTCTTTTGAGACGTTTAGCCAACGAGCACGTGTTAGCTCTATTGCACTTTATTTACTCTCTGCCTACGGGCCGTAGAATGATTAACAAATCCTAGGGTTGATCACGTATGACTGAAACTCTTGCTAATCTTCATATTTTTTATGACTATCTTCATGATCATCCAAATACGTAATATATGGGATGCCTTACTATTGTATATTTGCTGCTCTGACATCTTGTAACTGCTATTATTTGATTAAGATTGAGAGAATAGGCTTGATCATGACCATAAGAGACTGATGGCTTGTAGTTAAACCCTCATGTATCTAGACAGCCGTTACCGTATAGCGAGGTGGGTTACACTTCAATATACATAGCTAGCTGTGTCTACCCCCGCTCTCCAGTATTCTGGTTCTGGGGTGTGACATCAGTGACTTCCGTGGGTGGAGTGTCTCTTACATTATCAAGTAATGAAGAAAGATTTTGAATCTCTATTTCATAGCCTTTGATTTTCTCCTTGGCATGCTTATATTTACTAATGACTTTCTTGTGGTCATTTAGTAAGTCATTAAATGCATCGCCAAGTTCATCAAAAGTAAAGTCATCAAGAGTTTTGCTAGTTACCTTCTCGGATGTTGCCATTAGGCAGACATTAGCAGTGTCTCGAGGAGAGTCATCTTCTTCCTCAGAATCGCTGGCTTCGCACTCGTGCCAAATACTAGTGTTGGCGTGCTTTCTCGAAGAAGGCTTCTTGTAGAGTTTCTCATATCTGTTACCTTTCTTTGAGAAGCGACAGTCCTTTCGAACGTATCCAGTCTTTTTGTAGCCATAGTAAGTTGGTTCTTCCTCATCGTCTTCTTGTTGTTCCTTCTTCTTTCGATTAAAATAAAGGAACTTATTGAAGTTGCGGACTAGAAGAGCTTGATCAACACCTTCAGAATTGTCGTTGTCAGTCTCTTCAGGATCAGTCCTTCGACGATGAGCTTTTAGGGTAATATCTTTTGCCTTTGGAGCAGGTTTGTCGAAGTCTTTGAGGTCGAGCTCGTGGGTCATCAGCTTTTCCTTCAAAGTTTCTATAGACATTTTGGTGAGATCATTGCCTTCTTTAATAGCTGCTACCTTAGGGTTCCAGATCTTCGGTAGTCCCCTAAGTAACTTGCGGATTCTCTCATGATTGGAGTATTGTTTGCCAAGAGATGACAGAGGATTGATGACGTCAAGGAACCTTGTAAACATTTGGGTAATCGTCTCATTCTGCTTCATCTTGAACGCCTCATATTCTTGAGTAGGACTGATCTTAGATTCCTTGACTTGAGTGGTTCCTTTATGCATCACTTCCAGAAGCTTCCATACTTCGTGCGAGATGGTGCATGTCGAGACCCTGTTAAATTCATTCATGTCTATTGCACAGAAAAGAGCATTAATAGCTCTAGCATCTAGACTGGCCTGTTTCTTTTTTTCGTCAGAATAGTTGTCGTTGGGTTTTTCAATGAGATCTCCCTCGATAACTTTTTTGGTAGGCTTTTTGTAACCATCGGTGACAATGGTCCATAGGACGAAGTCTAGAGACTTGAGATAGAAACTCATCTTAGTTTTCCAATAGGTGTAGTTGGTTCCATCAAATAGGGGTGGCCTATGAGTGGACTGTCCCTCACCATGGTTGGAAAATATTGGTTGTGTTGTTACCATGGATCAGCTCTAGGATGTTAGTCCTTGTTAAGAGAACACAGCTCTAATACCAATTGAAGAACTGGTAGGCAACTCTAGAGCGGGTGGATAGAGTTTATAACAATAATAGCCAAATAAAACTTAAACTCTTTTCACCAATAGTAAATAATCAGAGTAGTAAATGCAGAAATAAAAAGATCAAGAGACCATACGCAAACACAGTCATTTTTAATTTGGTTTTCCTCATGGAGGACTAGTCCATGCCTGAGAACTCTAGCTCAGGATTAAATCCACTATTTGTGAAATAGTAGTTACACCCCGTGCCTTTTCTTCAGAAGAGCACGTCAAATTCTTTCATGGATCGCTGTGGAGATGCTTAGAATTTTCCAAGCGACATTCTTGACTCTTGCACAAACTACTAACTAAATAGCCCTGAACACTTTTAGGCTTAGAAAGCTTGTGGCTAGTAGATGAGAAGGTTAAGGCTTGTATGAGGCTTATAGAAAGAAAAGAGAAGATAATTGGATGATTGAAAATGAGAGAATTCAAGGCCTACTTATACTAGTTGGGATAGGCAGAATTCGGATAGAATTCTGTATCAAGAATTCAAATTTTTGGCCGTTGGACAACTAGCATACAACAAACCCTAAAAATTAGGGTCCTATAATTTAGGGGACAAAGTTCGGCCCGAACTCTGTGTGGAGGCCGAGTTCGGCCCGAACTCTGTCTCCATAGGACAGAATGTTCAAATGGGCTTTTGTGGGCTAGTTTGGCTTGGTGGAGCTTTTGGTTTTATTTGGGGATAAGGTTTAAGCACAGAATACCTAGTGATACTCATTTTACATTTAGCTAGACTTAATAAATATAAAATAATACATACTCGATAATTGATACGACATCCGTCTTGCACTGAGTTCTGTCTTGATGTGTCATATTGAATTATGACAAGTATCATATTATCAATTTATCCATATTTTGTTGACTGTGATTTGGGTCAACAAATAGCTGTAACCCGAAATCATAAATATTTTCTATATCTTCAAAATCAAAGATTTTACTCAATCTTCTATCAATCCTTTGGTGAATACTCCTAGTAGTCTCAAGATAAAATTCTCTCTGTCCTCAATATGGTAATATTGCTACTACCCAACTTAGAATGAACTAATCCTTAAGATCATACTTTTAGAAAAATAAATGCCTCTATATCTTAAATAATACCTCAATGTATACTAATTGTGAATGTAATCCTTCTAGTCACGTGTTTGGCATATGAGCATATACTAGTGTAGTCATCTTCCTAACCGACATTAAGCACTACAAAGTAAGGATTCACGGAAGAAAGGGGTCAAACAAGATGCAATCAATGGAGGCAAACGAGATTTCAAAGTTTGGAGTCAAGAAAGAATGTCCAGTATATGGATGAGATCGTAGACTCTAATTCTATCTGTAGGCTCACATCGGTACAATAACGTATCCGAACTGATAAACTTGACCTGCATGGGCCACCACAAAAATTTGTCATGCCCTAGTCCCAAAATAGAAGGGCTAGAAATGTATCATGCCAGTTGTATACATACGAGTAAATAAAAGGCTCGTATGTATACATAAGCTATAAATGTAGAAAGCCATTACACTAAATCTCATCCACGAAGATAAATAATGATATAAAATCAACTTTGAGTTTGTCATGTATACAATCGTTGGGCGGAGACAAATACACTACCAATAAAAAGAGAGAGAAATATATAGCAACGATGGAAGAGTCGAGCAAAGCGAAGGACGATCGAAGAGCTAGCATCGCGAAGGTAGATTATAAACTATGGCCTTGGCTAGAGCACCTGCAAAATCACAAAACACACCTGGAGAAATCACCAGGTCCTTAGAGGGACGTAACAAGATACATAAAAAATATGACATTATAACTGCAAGTGTAAATACTATAAAACTACGACATGACAGGGTCCTTAACCATCTATGTGATATGCACTTTGAGGACAACGTTCTACGCAGGGACTGTAGGATCAGCAGGGTAAATAAAGAGAATGGCAGCAGGTAGCGCTCATCCGAGTCACTATCGGCCAGGGCAGAAGGTAACGCTCATAAGAGTCACTATCGGCCCGGGGCAGAAGGTAGCTCTCATAAGGGTCACTATCGACCCACAAATATGTATAAAAAGTAAATGTAGCCCCTATGCTAGTAGCTGTCCTCTCCCTCCCCATGATACTATACATGCATCGTAACCACGCCGCACCAACACGTGTCACTTCCACAATACTGTTTTATACTTAATAACTGACAAGTCTTCTAACATGCATCTATTGACAGTTATTTCAACGCATTCGCACGGGACATCAGCCAACAAACAAGTGACTTCTCTATGATACTCATAATTCACACACAACTCGTGATACAATCGTGACAAGTTTAATGAGATACACTAGGTTGATGGTAGTCCCTTAACTCTAAGTCCACATGCAAGAAGAAAATAATAAACGAGAAATATAGATAAAATAACTGAAATAAAATGTAACTAAATATAAGTAGTAAAGATGGCAAGGTATCTTGCCTGATGTCCGAGTGAGGTAAGATGATGTCCTGGCGACGAATAAACAACAGCGCACAAAGAGGAAGGTGTAGGAACAACTTCGAATGCTGAAAATAGTCTATTGTCTAATTATAATTAATACTACACCTATTATATTTATTTAATAACGTTTAACGTTAGGATATGGTATAGGTATTCGTATTATTTTTTCGAAAAACTAAACAGATCGCATTTTCGTTTCCGGAATCTCCTGAAATCGCAAAAATACCGAAACTCGTTTATTTTTTGGACACTAGATACTCAAACAGTTTTGCAAAAATTTACAGAGCAAATTTTGTCTATTAAAATATGTTCTTGGAAACCTTACCTCCATACGCTTCTTTTAAAAAAAATTGAAGACAAAACGGAGTTCGGAGCTAGAAAATATCGTCGTTCCAAGTTGCTCTTGCTGCTAAAAAGCGGAGCTGAATTCTAATGACGAAATTTAGAGTTTCTATTGGACTAAAAAATAATTTAGAATTATCGCTGGTAGAAAGGGGATGTATTGGGTTTATATAGGCATTTATTTCAGATTTATCACCTAAATTAGATAGGATTTGATTTAAATTGATAGCAGTTACTTTGTTATGATATAATATAGATAGAGATGCTTTCCTATTAGACTTAGGATTATGATTAACTTAAAATATAGTTCATAATTATCTAAATTATATATAACATTATTTTAAAATAGAGTTAATATTTATTTAAACAATCTTGATCTAATCTCATTTATACAAGCTTAAATATTTAATACTAATTTGACATTTATTCTATATTATGTAAATAGTATACAATATAAGTAACATGGAAAAAGTAATAAAAGTTATGAAATAAATCCTAAAATTTTGAGAAAAATTGTATAATATAATTTAGATCCTTAATGTACTAGAAAAATAGCTTTATATATTTTTATACTAAATTCACTAATGAGCACTATACTAAATATATGTAAAATAATACAAATTATATAATAAGTCAATAAATAGTTATTTAAAAATCCAAAAATTTCACAAATATTTATTTTGAAAAATCAGGGGGTTTACAAAAGTCTTATCTAGATAAGGGCTAAGAAGAGTTTTAATTCCCTTAAATTTTCCACTATTTAATTCAAATTAATTCAAAAGTAACTCAATCAAATATAATCCAATGTAGATAGATTCTACCTCTAATTTAAATTTTATTTAAATAACTTAATATATTATTTTCCAACTTAAATCACCGTAATTAATTACATATTAAATCAACCCATATCTAATATACTTTTTTTGAAATAATATATTAATGATAGTAAATAAATTTTGAAAATACAAATATATATACACTCGCATGCAAAAATAATACTTACATAAAACACAGTTTTTCTAAATTACTAGTTATACTTGTACCATAAAATAAATTGGCATTTTTCAAAATAAAAATAAAGATTGGCAATCCTCGGCGCGACGCTTTTACAACTTCAAGTAATATAAATTAATTATCGTCTATTATTTTGAAGTATTTTCTACATCTATATAATTAAAACGTTTTATAAAAATATGTACTTCGCACTTATTCGCACTTAACGAGAAATTTATGAAATGCAAACTCGTACGCGACGTACAAATATGGATTACAAAAATCAATACCATATTTATTAAAAAATTGTAGTAGAAATTTACAGGTTTTACGAGAATGCCGTGAGCTAACCCAATGGGCATTGGGTAGGTTCAAGAAGGACTTGCTGGGTATGAGCCTACGTCGTGCCATCGGGGCCACCGAACATGGTATAGAGATCAATCGGCCTTTGTTTATGGCCTTGTTGGAGCTATTTAAGCATCATACATGGACTTTTTTTACCTCTCGTGGAGAGATAGGCTTGTCCCTCCATGTGAAGCGTGACATCTCGAAGTTGTCGTTGAAGGATGAGCCATATGAGGAACTTACCCCTTGTAAGGAGGAGTTCTTGGTATTAGAGAACAAATATCCCGAAATGATGGCTGTGTACAAAGAATTGCTTTTCCACCATTAAGTATGCATGCGCTAGGGCGAGACGAAGGCTCTGCCAAACATCAAGGCCTGGATGGATTATATATTCACAAAGCATCCATCAGTGCCGGAGATGGTTCATTTCACCACACACATGGCATATACTGCTAATGAACTAGACGATCTGATGGCTGAAGCGGGGGTATCTGCCCCCTCAGTAGATGCCGAGGGAAAGCCCACATCTGTTATTCATAATTACTTTTGTCAGAATCTGACTATTTTAAATTCGAAAGCAATATTAGACGCCTTTCTGATGAAATGGCTATGAAAAGCCGTGGTTCCAAGAGGTTCTAGGCCCACATGACAGATTGGTCGGGAACTTATTCGGCTGGCTGTGCGGCTGGCCTTCAAACATTCCTTGGATCTATTGTCGACTATGGTATGTGACATCTTACAACGTCTGCAGGAGCTCTCCAAGAGTATAGTAGAGTATCGCAGGGAGAACGATGAATTCCCTTGGGTTTGACTCCCTTACCATTACTTGATGGGTTGGTTGGTATTGCATCGCCCTGGTTTGATAGTCCCCAGCACTCTCGATGGTTACGAGGAAGAGGATACTACACTGCGTAACTTTTATCGCACAAAATGGCTCTACCAGGATGTCCCCATCTGTAGGTAGTTGTTGGGCCATTTAGACGGCTACTCTTTCTACTGGGTCTCACCTATGTATATGGATTATCTCGTGGATGATCAGTTAGTGGTTAGTGATTTAACTTTTGGTGTCTTCTACTCGTTGCAGTCCATCCGTCATTCACATTTGATGTATCAAAACCATAATCGGGTGTACTTGGAGGCTTATTTGCTGAGCTAATTTGTACGTCAGTTTGGCTAGAGCTAGACTATGATAGGAAATTCGAGCTCCTGTTTTGGTTATGAAGGAAGTCTATCGGATGATGCCCGGGCATGCTGTTATTATATGCCGGAGGTACGGAGCAAAATTTATGATCCCTTCGATGCATAAGGAGACTCATATCTTGTATTCCGCTGTGAAGTTCTTCTACATCGTGAACAACTTCTCACCGGAGTACGATCGAGAGCAAAATTTGCTCGAGGGGACAAAGTTTGAGACCCCTCGATTGGCCTTTAAGCATCTTCAGGGGCTTGCATCATCAGAGAGTAGATCCACAAACGGCTCTAGCTCATCGAATGAGGGGAGAGGGAAAGAAGTACTCCTAAGTAATCTGTGGACACATCATGTTTTTTCAGGGGTGAGCCCTCCTCATGTCAAGAGAACAAGAACAACAGTGTCTCCGCAGTGTGGACCCTCCCGACAGTCTTTATTGGAACATAGTGCCCCATCCGTTGAATCTCCTTCACAGGTAAACCTTACTTTTCAGGTTTTTATTCTATACTTTCTACTTATTTCTGCTTTGCTTGTATAGGCAGGGTCCACATAGTCAGAAAGAATCAGGGACCTTTTTGGGGAACCTGCCCCAAAGGTGTCTCGAGTCGTAGGGACTGAAGGGGATACTGCGGTTGATGAAACTGCTGACTCGAAAGGTGTCTCCCTTCCCGTTCCCTTTGAGTATGAGACTCGGGGTTCTTCAGAGCCGTTGGCTTCGCCCCAACAGGTAACATTCATGGGGCCGATCAAGGACGAGCCCATGAGATACCTGAGGTCGGTCTGGCGGTAGTCGAGGGCGGGACTCTAGAGTCTGTGCCCGTAACGGGCCAGGTGGACGTTGATACTGAGGATATTATCCAGAATCCCTCCATCGTACCACCTTCACATGTCGAAAGAAGGGTTGAGGATAACCCCGATGCGCAGGAAGATGAGGACATCTTTCCTACGAGGCACGTGTTGGTGGGCCCGTCGGTTATCAGTAGATGTAACCATTTTAGCGGTATTTGAACCACCTAAAGAGGAAGGTGAAAAACAAGGCTCGGGTCGAGGGTTCTATTTGTGAAGCCTATATTCTCGAGAAGATTACAAACTTTTGCTCAACGTATTTCAAACCTCATGTTGCTACGAATAGAACAAGGGTTCCGAGAAATGACGACGGTTATTAAGAATCTAATGATGGAATACTGAAAGTATTCAATGCATCCGGAAAGCCTTTAGGAAAAATGAAGAAGAGATATTTGAATAACGAAGAGCTAAGGGCTGCTCAGTTGTATGTATTACTCAATTGCGACGAGGATGAAGTGGAGAAGCTAGAGGGGTAAGTAATTAATGATGAGTTTACGTCATCTCAATGTAATAGTATAAGCTAATATTATTGTACTAATCAGCGGTTGCTTCGTTGTTTTTTAGCACATATAATGATGAGTTGAGGTCGGTTAGACCATACCTAACAGACGAAGCATTAGAACAAGAAATGAGACGTCATTTTCCTTCTTGGTTGAGCGAATATGTAAGCAGCCCGGTAATTACTGGCCACTTTTATTACAACTGCACAATAAATAACTTACTATTTCTTATTTGGTATTCAGGTCGATCGTCTAATTTCATCCGAGATTGAATTAACTAGAGTCTTGCCAAGGGACCAATTACTTTTGTTAAAGTATGGCTAAGTTACTGTGTCAATGGCTTTCGGTTCAAGTCGACAAATGCTTCGATCAGAGACAGCTTTCTGGATCTTGATTCCACGAAAAACATTTGTTTGTGTATCAAATCTTTCAACTACAAAGACATCGATCCAGGAAATGATTTCTTTGGCATCTTATGAGAGATTGTGGAGTTAACTTATAATTATGGCAGAGAACCTGTAAAGATCGTGTTGTTCAAGTGTGAATGGTTCGATCCGATTGAAAATCAAGGTTCACTACTAAAATCTGCTTAATTGGCGACGTAAATTTAGCAACGTTCACATAAGTCGCTAAATTGCTGACATTAGCGACGTATAACTGAAACGTCGCTAACCGTCGCTACTAGCGAGACAAATAGCGACGTGACAACGACGTATAATAGTTACATGAGTTAGCCGTCGCGAAACGTCGCTATGACATAGCTAATAGCGACTAATTTAGCGACGTTCGTAAGGACGTCGATAAATTCTAATTAAATTAAATTCTTCCCCCGATTCATTTCCTCCCATCCACTTTACTATCTCACTCTCTCCCTCCGGCGCTCTCACTCGCACTCTCTCCGACGCTCTCACTCTCTCCCGCGACTCTCACTCTCTCGGGCGACTCTCCTCCGGTACGTGACTCTCTCTCTCTCACTATTTTTGGTGTTGGTGGTTGGAGGACGGGTGTTGGTGGCTCATGGGGAGGGACAGGAGGGTGCAGGTGGTTGGGGATGAGGAATGGTTGGAAGGTTGCTGGGGGGGTAGGGTAGAGGGGGTGAGGAGGGGAGCTGGGGAAGGAGAGGGTTAGGGTTGGGGTGGGTGTGTTGGGGGGGGAGGGGCGGGGGGGTGAGGGCGGCTGTGGGGTAAGGGCGAGAGGGTTGGGGGGAGGGGAGGGGAGGGTTATGGTAAGGGTTCAGGTTAGGGGTAGTTGGTGGGGGAGGGGAGCAGGGGGTGAGGGGGGTGGGGAGGGAGGGAGGGATGGTGGAAGAGGGGTTAGGATAGGGTTCGAGTTAGGGTTAGGGGTGGTATTGGGGGGGGGGGGAGGGGTAGGGGGGCTGGGTCAGGGGCACCGATAGTGACGAAAAATCTGATAATTTAGTAATAATTGTTTGTTTTCCGATACCGAAAAATCTGATACTCCGATTCGAAACCACGTACTAATAGTGCTGATATTTTTAACACATAGTTTTGTTAGTTGGTTGATGCCGTCGTCTATTTTCCTTGATCCCGATACTCATAGGAATGGTCCCGAGTCACGGCCGTAGTATGTAGTATATTCGTTTTAGTTTGTAATATATTCGTTTTAGTTTTGAAGTTTATTCGTTTTTAGTATCTAGTATGTAGTAGGAATGGTCCCGACTCATTGGAATGGTCCCGAGTCATGGCCGTAGTATATAGTATGTAGTATATTCGTTTTAGTTTTGAAGTTTATTCATATTTGCAGATATCTAGAAATAGTTATATCCATGTGTCTGCTAGACCGATTGTGGATGTACAACCGCATTCGAGATGACAGGTGCGGTGTGCAAGATGAATACATCGTCGGAGTAGAACAATTCCTCCAATTTGTGAAGGCGTTTCCTCAATCCATGGATGGCATGGACATTAAGTACGCATGTGCAAAATGTCGGAACATAAAGTTTCAACCAGAATTGGATGTGATGTATCACTTATACACAAAGGGTTTCTTTCCGAATTACTACCAATGGACCGCACACTGAGAGCTTGTACCTTTAGCATTCCAAGCGGTGCCTTATGTGGAGCCTTATATGAATGTCCACAACCAAACTGGTGTCGACAACGAGTACGTGAACATGGTCTTCGACGCTGCGGGGCCTAGTTTCGATCCATACAATCGTGACGCAACTGAGGAGGCACCGAATGCCGATGCTGCGAAGTTCATAGAGTTGCTGGAGAATACTAGGACTCCTTTGTACCCTGGCTGTGAGGACCATTCACCGTTAGAGGTGATCACTTGGTTCTTGAGCATAAAGTCTGACTTTAACATGTCGCAAGAATGCTACAATAGAGTGCTCGAGTTGATTACCGATATCTTGCCGGAGGGTGCCAATTTATCGAAAGACTTCTACCGCTCTAAGAGGATGGTGAGATCCCTCTGGATGGGATACGACAAGATCGATTGATGTCAGAACGGATGCATGCTTTACTACAAATATCACAAGGATGCAAAAGGATACAGATTCTGTGGTGCTGATCGCTACAAGCTAACTACTGCAGGCAAGTCTAGAAGACCGACTGATTCAATGCACTACTTGCCGTTGATGCCACAGTTGCAGAAGTTGTTCATGGTGAAAGAGACTGCCGAAAATATGAGTTGGTACAAGCGATAATAGACCGAAGGAGTGTTGGATCACCAATATAATGGAGAAGCGTGGAAGCACTTCGATCGAGCATATCCTAATTTCACTTCTGATGCGCGTAATGTAAGGTAGGGGCTCTGTTCTGATAGTTTCACCCCATTTGGTCTTTCAGGGTCCCAATATTCATGCTGGCCGGTAATCCTCACTCCGTATAACCTACCGCCTTGGATGTGCATGAAGACACCTTACATGTTTTTAACTATTATAATCCTCGGTCCGAACAACCCGAAGAGGAACATCGACGTGTACTTATAGCCGTTGATAGATGAGCTGAAGCAGCTATGAAAAACAGGGGCGTACACGTACGATGCTTCAAAAAAATAGAATTTTCAGATATGGCCAGCACTAATGTGGAATTTTATCTGGATGGAGCACTCATGGTCGGCTTTCATGTCTGTATTGCATGGACCGTACTAAGGCTTTTCGTTTGAGACACGGAGGAAAGCTATGCTTCTTTGATTGTCACCGGCATTTCTTGCCGAAAGACCATCCGTACCGTAGGAACAGAACTGCATTCCGTGCCGGAGCTATGGGGAAGGCCGATCCACCGCCAATGTGGTCTAGAGAGGACACATGGGAGCAAGTAAAAGAAATCCCAAGTGCTATTGAAGATCCTACAACGAGCAGCCGTTGCGAGGGATCTGGCGAAGATCATAATTGAACCAAAAGGAGTATATTCTGGGATCTGCCATATTGGAGCACAAATCAGATTAAACATAAATTTGACGTCATGTATATCGAGAAGAACGTGTTTGATAACATAATTAATACTATAATGGGCGTCAAGGGAAAGACAAAAGACAATCAGAAGGATAGATTGGACTTAGCCGAAATATGCAGACGCCCTACATTGCATATGATAGACAATGGGAAGGGAAAGCTTTTGCAGCCTAAGGTAATCTACTCGCTGGACAAGGAGGACAAAGTGAGACTTTGTAGATGGATCCAGGACTTGAAATTTTCGGACGGATACGTCTCCAATCTAAGAAGATGTGTCGACATAAAGGAGTGTAAACTGACCGGAATGAAGAGCCATGATTGCCACGTATTCATGGAGAGGTTAATTCCTATTGTATTTCGGGAATTATTACTGTTGGTAGTCTGGGATCCATTAACAGAGCTTAGCATATTCTTCAGAGATCTTTGTTCTTGCAAGTTGCTCGTCAGTCATTTAGAGAAGCAAGAGAAGGACATTGTGGTAAGACTTTGCAAACATGAGAGAGTTTTTCCTCCTGTATTCTTTGACTCAATAGAGCATTTGCCAATGCATCTTATCCATGAGGCTCTTGTTGCTGGACCTGTCGGTTATTGTTGGATGTACCCGTTCGAGCGACAGTTGAACCACCTCAAGAGGAAGGTAAAAAATAAGGCAGGGGTGGACGGTTCTATTTGTGAAGCATATGTCCTTGAGGAGATTTCAAACTTCTGTTCCATGTATTTTCAGCCTTATATTGCTACGAACAGAACAAGGGCTCCCAGAAATGACGACGGCTATGAAGTTGGTATCGAGGCAAAGCTGAAAGTATTTACTGCCTACGAAAAACCCTCTGGTAAAATAAAAAAAGATATCTAAATGACGACGATGTTAGCGCTGCAATGTTATATGTATTGCTCAACTGCGATGAGGAAGAAGTGGACAAGCTAGAGGGTAAGTAAAATTATTTTGCGTGCTTCGTATTCGTTGCTTCTGAATATAACTAATATACCTATGCTTCGTTGCTTTTTAGCATGTTTAAGGTTGAGGTAAAGTCCAATAATCCGTACGCAACTGACGAGAAAGTAGAGCAGCAAATGAGACTTCATTTTTCTTTTTGGTTGAGAGCATATATACGGATATCTTCACAATTTACTTTTTCTGTACATTTATACTTGCACATAATAATTAAGTTAGCATCGTTTATATGGTATTTAGGTTGATCGTCCGGAGGCAATCCTTGAGACTGAGTATATTAAAACTCTAGCCAAGGGGCCAATTTATCAAGTGAAGACCTGGCCAAGTTACTGCGTAAATGGTTTCAGGTTCAAGTCAACAAATGCTCGAATAAGAGACGACTTCTTGGATTTGGATTCTACGAAGAATAGCTGTTTGTGCATAAAATCTTCAAAATACAAAGACGTCGACCCAGCCAATGACTTCTTTGGCGTCAAACGGAAGATTTTGGAACTGACATACAATTATGCTATAGAACCTTGCAAGATCGTCTTATTCAGATGTGACTAGTTCGATCCGATCCAAGATCGAGGTTGGAGAGTTGACAAACATGGTCTTATTGACATAAATTATTGCCGTCGATATCAAGCTTATGAGCCGTTTGTTCTAGCAAGACAGGCTCAGCTAGTTTACTTTACCAGCTATCCAAAACGAGGAGCCGGGAGATCAGATTGGTAGGGAGTCTGTAAGACTAAAACTCGGAATACCTTCGATGTCGACGAGATAGTTTATCAGAAAGACGAACTACCTCTTATTACAAATATTGTCGATGTGGACTCAACGGAAGTTCCTCATGACATGTTTCATTAATTGGAAGAGGTAGAAGTATCAGAAGAGGAAGATGAAGTTGATAGAAGTGAAGAGGAAGTGGAAGAGGAAGATGATGTAAACCCCCAATATTTTCTAAATTATTTTAGTGTTTTAAATAATATTTTTTCGATATTATTTGGAATTAATGTTATAATTGGTATATTCGTAATTATATATATATATTATATGTATAATTGTGCTTGATATATTTTTAATGGTTAATAAATATAGTCTTCAATTATTAAAAATATTTTGTTACGTATTATAAATTTATAGGATATTTTTTTATAATTTTATTCATATTTATATATATATATATATATATATATATATATATATATATAATAGTATTTAAAAAAAAAAATATATATATATATATAATAGTATTTGTAAAAAAAAGAAAAGAAAAAGAAATAATGAATGGAGAGGCTCGGCCACACCCAGGAAAGGGGGGCGGGCCAGCCTATGTGTGCAAGTCTCAGGGTTGCTTTGTAAAAAAAATGGTGGGGAGGGGACCAACCCACGTGGGGCCGGTCCACCTCACCCAACCCCTCCTAAGAAAAACGAATAAGCAACAACAGCTGTGTAGCACCCAGTTTCCCAAATGAGGGTAATTTTAAAATTTCGTGTTTATAATTATTTTAATAATGATATTTAATTCATGATATGATTTTTGCTGATTTTAAATCATTTTAAAATTATTTAAATCAATGACTTGTGGTTTTGACGTTTTGCTAGTGAAACCCTAGAGACTGTTTGACCTAGAGCCTAACTATGTGATTATAATATTTTAATGTCATTTTTGGCCTAAGGATATTTTTTGCATTTGACCTATTTGAATTATTTTGATATTATTTTATTATTTATGATATTGTTTTGGGGTTATTTGAGTCGGGTTCGAATTTCAACTCAATCCGACTTGAAATGGAGACCCGGAGGTAGTTTGACTCTAGTGGGACCCACACACTAGTTAGGCATGGCCCACATGATATTAATTTTAGTCCACATGATAGAAATATTTTAGTTAAAGGTTAGACTAATTATTATGGATATGGTTAGTGTGATTAGAGACTTTAGAATGACTAATTTAGCCCCAACCAATTAGCCATTTCCTAATACTCATAGAATAGGTTAGTAGGGGCTTTTGGACTTTTCCTAATAGGACAAAACCACCTTTATGGCCAGCCACAATAAGGATAGGGTTGAGCCTCCCATTTGTCATTATCCATCTATTTTTCTCTCTCTTGTTCTTTCCCAAATTCCTAGAGAGCAATCCCTAGCAATTTCTCCACCAAATCCTTCCATTTCACCACCAAATCTTCTTCTTTCCTTCTCCATTCTAGCCAAGGAGGAAGCTACACAAGTTTGGGAGGATTCGAAGCTCGTTCGTGTCCTTTTGGAATCTCTACGTGTCGGTGTCGCTCCGGAAAGATTTTTCTTCGATTCGATCTACCGGGAGGTATAAATCCCTTCTCATTTTCATTTTCTCATGCATATAGGTCTATTTTGAACCCATAGGAATGACCCCCATGGTTGTATCTCCATTTGTGTCCATTTTGTGTCCATTTGGAGGTCATAGGAGTGTCCTTTGTGTTGTGGATGTGTTCATGTTACATATATAGATTTATATATATATATTGTAATGAGAGTGTATCTATATTTATATATGTAATAAATGGTTCATGATGATTATATAATCAAGTTTGTGAGTGTGGTTCCACATATTATTATTGCTATTATTGTTGTGGATAATTAGGATATATATTGTGTATTCTTTTGGCTCAAACTATCTAAATCCGTAATAATTTTTATCCACGTTTTTAATTTTAGCCCTAACTTAGAAATGTCATAACTTCTAGCTCAAAGCTCGGTTTAATCTCCTATTTTTTTAAAAGAAGCGTATTGAAGTTAGCTTTCCAAAAACATATATTAATAGGCCTAATTCTTTCTGTATCTTTCTGGAGAATTATTTGAGTGTCAGCTGTACGAAAGACAAACGCGTTCTCGGTGTTTTTGCGATTCCGGGAGTTTCCGGAAACGAGAATGCGATCCGTTTGAAGTTTCAAAAAGCTAACACATAGATCTATAACATACTTTAATCCTAAATTTTAATTCATGCTGAGATGGTACAGTATTGATTATTAGTAGGAGTTATTATTCAGCATATGCATTTTGTGCACCCTTGTGTGTAATATAATGTTCTATTTAATTTTAACCCATGTTAATGTATATACATTATGAAATTAAATAGAGAATGCAAGCATGAGTAAATGGTTAAATAAATGATGTATGAGGTGATAATGTAAGCATATATAAGTATGGCTTGTAATGAATATGTAGGTTCCATAGTATGTAATGTATGGTGCATATAGTGGTGCAAGAGAATAAATGAATGATGAATGAATGCAAACATGAATGTAATGCAATAATAGATGTAATGTATGCAATATACAAGTTAATGAGATGTAATGTTCTATGTTAACACAAATCCTATATTACCTCATGTACCCCCTTACACTATGTTGACACTATCACACTTGACACATTGTTCACTTACACTTTGACACTCTTTGATATGTATACACTATGTATGCCTATTTAACCCTTACTTGCCCTTTTGCCATGTTCACATGCACACACATAGCCTCTTAAATAAGTATTTATGAATATAGTTAACTTAGCTATGTATGTATATTATATATATGTTAGCATATTGTGTTGTAATATATAAGTTTATATAACCATTTGAAATGCCATGATTATAGACCTAATATTGAATACCAATATATGCATGTGTATATATGTGTAGACATATATAGTTTAAAGTAATAGATTACCTAGTGTATATCCAATGTGAATTCTTGCCTATTTGAGTATTGAATAATTGCATGCTATATAGAGTTGGGTGTATGTTGGCTTGTATAGCCTTGTATTGATGTGTGCTTGCTAGGATAAGTCTTGGTTAGGCCTAGTAAGACTTGCTGGGTTAGGACATGACCTAGTTTGACTAGTGCAGTTGACAAGAGTTGGCCAAGGGTTGACTTTGGCCTAGTTTAACCTAGATTCATGTAGAATGCATTGTAGTGCTTTATATTACCCTTCTGGACATGTTGTGACTTGTGCTATTCTAATTAGGAGCCAGACAC
The DNA here is from genome assembly GCA_029216955.1 of Iris pallida. Lineage (NCBI taxonomy): Eukaryota > Viridiplantae > Streptophyta > Magnoliopsida > Asparagales > Iridaceae > Iris > Iris pallida. The sequence goes on along the minus strand of JANAVB010018399.1, from coordinate 1,300,166 downwards.
CTCTCCTCGGACAGTATCTTTACCTTGGACATTCAGATATCAGGCGAGTACATTCTCTGATCATTTTATATCCTGCTTAGAATTATATTCCTGCTTTAGATTAATATACTTGATGCTGTCACGACATTATCACGGATTAGTACTATACGGATCTTTTCATGCGATGTTATCCCCCTCGGGAGCATCGGGTACATTGTGTCATGTGCGTTTTACTTTCATCATGTACTCCTGTGCTTTCACCATACGTGTACACTCTTGGGAATCTTGTACTCTCATGTTCACAGAGCCTTCATGTATACTATCATGTGCACCCTTTTAATGGCCCCATGTGATATCATGTACAATAACATAACCTATTTAGATCCTTGTGTATTGATTAGGGAAACGGGGGAGTGCTAGTAGTCATGTGAACAATTCCATAGTAGTATAGATCATGTACAACTCTTTAGTATAGATCATGTACAAATCTGTCTCGTTCACATGTGCTATCTTGTACTCTACATCACTAGCCACTGTTAGTTCTTTATTTATAGTAGATATTTCTATTACAGTTCTCTCTCTGTTTACATACTGTATTTCTTCAGATCATGTATCTTACTTTACTGCATGATTATATTTTCTAACCTGCTATGAACTGTTGAGATGTAATGTGCTCGCTCCTGTCCTGACTGGACCTATTGATAAATTTTACAGATAGCCTGGAGGTTGCCTGCTAGCCTAGAGGAGACAGTAGAGGTTGCATAGATAGCTAGGGTTTTTGCTTATAGTTTATTTTCAGTCATCTTGAGTTGTATTTATGGATTACTGTATTTGGGTTTTGAGATGTATTCTGAGTTTGTATCTTAGACACTTAGACTTCTATTTGTTGTATCTCTTTTTGATTTCATGTTTTATATATCTTCCTTTATGCTCTACCTTAGATGTGATTGAGTTTACATTCTGCTATGTCACTCCCATTCGGGGAGTATAAACTGTTTAGTCTTATACTGTTAGATGCAATGAGACCTAGGACAGCGTTCTACTGCCGACACTGCGGCATAGGCTGGGCGTTGTTACATTCTCGTGCCCTAACTCTAGGGTACGGGTCGTGACAAGCTGCAATTCCTTTAGTAACCCGAGCCCATGCATTGTTTTCCTACTACTAATAGGAATGGTAGCAGCGTCGGCGCTGTATATATTACAACTACCCGCTCATTAAACCCTAACTTCCCATCTCCTGGCCGCCACCTTCACACGCACGCCCCTGACCATTCGCCATCGCCGACGTCGGGATCACCGGAGAACTGCTCGCAGATGACCGAGAAAACAGGGAATACTCTGTTTTGTTCAGAACTCAGGTACCCATCTTTCGATTCAAATTTCTTTGTATCCATTCAAAGGAAATTCGATCTATCGAATGCTATGCATAGTAGACATAACCACGATTGAAACCCAACTTGTAGATCTATATTTCGAGTTCTGTGTGAGAATTAAATCAGTGTTGAAGTTGAGAAAAAAATCTATTTTTAACTATATTAATTTTTTAAGAATTTTGTCCGATACGACGTACGCCCCGACAAACCAGGCGACGTGGTCGCGTGCTATACGCATCGAAAGGTGCGTATGGACGTTGCGGACGTGTGGGAACCGACGGAACTCAGTTTCGTCGCGTGTGCACGACGAAATCAACGCATATCCATCAAGATACCCTGTATCGACGTTTTGCAAAGTTGCCCATAACTTTGTGTACACTCATCGAATCGAGACAAAACTTGCGCCAACAGGTCCGGATCGAAATTCAGGTCCTGCATGCCAAGTTTGGTTCGATTCTGAGAAGGTCGAATCGGAACCCATTTTTGGCGGGCCTGCGACCCACTAAAACGGGCGATTTTGTACACGGCTCCTCGAAATCCAAAACTGGACATACCGTTGAGTTCTTCTCCTCAAACTAAATTCGTAGACATATAGTTTGACGATTTTAGAGACCATAGACTTTGGCACGCGTTTCGGTGGAAAGCGGGTCCAACGGCGGACAACGTTTTGACCCAAAATTATGATCTTGCCCCTGTTCCAGAATTTAACTTTTGGACAGGCGTTTCCTAGGAATATCTTCTTCACCGAGATCATTTTTGATGTTTGTTTCAGCGTTTGGAGTCATTTGTGATTTATGAGTTTTGGTGCTGACACTTGCTACTCTTGGATTTGCCCTTCTCACACCGCAGGAAAGATACCTTGCCACCTTACTCCTGATTATTATATTCTTATTTTTAGTTGTTATTTTCAGCATTTTGTTTTGTGATATTTAAACTGTGCGTCCAAGTCACACTTGGGTGCAAGCGACTCTATCGGTCAATTTTTTTGCTTTATTTATTCTCTTGCATTGACTTAGTTTATTGACCACCCATTGATGTTGAGGTATTGGTATATCTCATACGGCCTTGACACTTGTTGTATCACATGATGTGAGTCACATATAGGACACGTATCTGCGTAGTCGGCTGGCCACCGATACGTATGGAGTGTGCGACGGATAGGGGTAACTGCCAATAGAATTGCATGCTAGAAGACTTGGCGGTTACTAGAGGTACATGTCAGTCATGGAGATGATGATACTAGGCATTGTTGGAGAGAACATTACCTGACGTATGGGCTTCGATTGCACTTCCCTTGTAACCCGGAAGCTCCGCTGGAGATACGGGTATGAGCCTCTCAGGTTGGCCACTTTCGTTTTTGAACGTCATGCTCTTGGTCACTGGTACCCAAGAGGGGACTATACCGGATCCTATATTCAGCCAGGGCTCATGCGTCGAAGGAATGTATCTCAACTGCATATTCACAGTAGAATGGTCAGGAACCCGATAGCATGCATAGCTTTCTCTCTTATTATATTATCACAGTTTATATGGTATGGTGTTTTCTTGTATCTTGCTATGTCCCCTGAGGACCTGGTTATCTCTCCAGGTTTAAACGATTTTCCACAGGAGTACGGAGCGGCGTTGGAGCTATCTTATATTGATGACGAGGCAGTGCCTTTTGACTTCTAGTCTATTTCTTATCTTAGACAGTCGTAGACATTATTTTACATCTCTTTTCTTTCTATTTTGGCAGAGGTTTGACTCCGATCTTGTGAGACTATTTTTCATAGCTGTTTGGAGTGAGTATGTTCACCCGGCTATCTTTTGATACTCTACTTTATTCATTTAGACTTTTATTATCTTCTGTGTTGAGCTGTGATGAGATTAGATATGTTATTCTGGCCTGTGATTATTTATTTACAGCTTATGTGCATATGTGAGGATTCTATATATTGGAGTATTCTTCGTATATGTGCAGCTGGCATGTTCATGTACTTGGTCCTTCGTATTATGGGACTAGGGCGTTACATGTTTTTGTGGTGGCCCATGCAGGTTAGATTTAATATTGTTGGGTTACATGACTGTGTCCAACAAACCTGCATATAGGAATAGAAAATCTCATCCAGAACTACTACTATCCCTTAACTTCCAATCTTTTTGAAACTTCCTTGATTATTTGAATTATCCCATATCTAATCTTTCCTAATATCAACTTATCTTCCTCGTGCCAACAGTATGAATCTACGAAGCGGACGCACTTCTACCTTGGCCCTCACATCTGGTGAGGAGACTACTTCGGAGGGACAGAATCCTTCCATGACTCCAGCGACACCCTACCATCCAGGACTGTCGCAGCCTACTACGACACCGACGACGGAGTACCCAGAGGTCGCAGCACCCCCAGGCAGCCAGGCTAGACAGACTACTACCATGCTACCGGAAGGGAATGTACCACTGCCTCCACCACCACCATTCCCTCAGCAGTTTCCTCTACATTCGGGACCTCAGATGCCTCCACCACCGACTGATGGGAACCCTACTACTCAGTTTATGTATGCCATGATGCAGGCTCAGTGGCAGCAGACTGAGCTGATGAGACAGAAGATGATGGCAGCTATGGCTAGACCTCCACCACCACCTCCAGTACCAGTACCAGCACCGGCTCTGCATCCCTATGAAGGCACTATCAAGAATTTCACAGATATGAACCCCAAGGCCTTTAGAGGGACGGAGAAGCCATTAGAGGTATCATAGTGGCTTATTAGTACCGAGAAGCTACTGAAGGCATCCCAGTTGCCAGCTCGAGATTGGATGACTGTAGTGGACCTACTGTTAGAAGATAATGCTCACCACTGGTGGAAGGCAAAAGGGAGACGATTAGGCGCTGGGATCACCTGGAAGCAGTTCTATGATGCATTTTAAGAGAGGTTCTTCCCTATTCATGTTCGAGATGGTCTCTATGACCAGTTCCTTCATCTGAAGCAAGGGAATATGACAGTTGATGAGTATAACTCGGAGTTCAATCGCCTGGGTCGATTTGGTATGGGATTGATTCCGACAGAGTTAGAGAAGGTGAGAAGATTTCACCAGGGGCTTGCACCAGAGCTCAAGTCTTATACGACTACCCAGTCTCGAGTCTCCCATTCAGCTGTCTTGGAAGAAGCTCGTGCTCAGGAGATTCTTCGCAAGGAACAGCAGCAGACATCGAGGTGTCATACACCAGCAGCTATACCAGCCCGAGCTACTCAGAGTGGACCTATTAGGAGGACTACAGGACAGTACCAGCAGAGGCACACACCTTATCAAAAGCCCACTTGCAACTTTTACGGGAAGCAGGGGCATATCAGAGATGACTGTCGACTTCGTTTGGGCTTATGTATGCGATGTGGATCAGGACAGCACTTGGCCAGAGATTGTCCTGAGCAGCAGGCTCTAGTTCAGGCACATCAGGCCCAGAGGCCCACAGCCCCAGCACCTCGTCCACCATTACCTCCACAGACAGCACAGTACAACAAGGCCAGACCTCAAGGCCCAGGACAGAACCATGGAAAGGCATTCTCTCTAGCTGTTGAGAATGTAGAAGCAGAGGCAGAGGTTATAGCAGGTATGGTTCTAGTTGCATCGTTTCCTGCTATTATATTATTTGATACTGGAGCCACATATTTATTTATAGCCACCAGTTTTGCAACTAGATACATCATTCCCATCACACCTTAGCTAAGAATGTTAAAATCCTCACTGGAGGAGGAGTTATACCTGTTAGTGGTATTTATAGACTTTGTCCTGTAGTGATAAATGGCAGAGAGATGATGGCACGACTTCTTGTATTTCCTATGCTGACATTTGATGCGGTTCTTGGAATGGACTGGTTGAGCCAGCATTTCGCTCTCATAGACTGCCATAGGAGCAGTATTATCTTTAGACCACCGAATACGGCAGAGTTTGAGTTCACCAAAGAAGACGGAGATAGTTGTGATGCACCCACATCGGGAACACATATGATGATGCATGACACTCCTCAGCACCTAATTATCACCGAGTTCGAGGATGTATTCCCCGAGGAATTGCCAGGACTACCACCTAACCGAGACATTGAGTTTTCTATTGAGCTTATTCCCGGAGCTGAGCCTATTTCATCTCGAGTATATCGTTTGGCACCCAAGGAGTTGGTATAGATGAAGACAGAGATTGATGACTTATTAGAGAAGGGATTTATTCGTGCTAGTGCGTCACCATGGGGAGCACCCGTTCTTTTTGTGCCTAAGAAATATGGGACAGTGCGCATGTGCATTGACTACAGAGCATTGAATGCAGTGACGGTGAAGAACAAGTATCCCTTGCCGCGTATAGACGATCTATTTGACCAACTGAGTGGAGCAAAAGTATTCTCCAAGATTGACTTACGATCGGGCTATCACCAATTGAAGGTTCGGAAGGAAGATATTGCAAAGACGGCCTTTCGATCGAGGTATGGACACTACGAGTTCTTGGTCATGCCTTTCAGTTTGACCAACGCTCCCACAGTTTTCATGAATTTAATGAACAAGATCTTTCACCAGTACTTGGACAAATTTGTAGTAGTCTTTAAAGACGATATCTTGATTTACTCCAAGAGTCAAGAGGAGCACGAACAACATCTACGGATAGTTTTGGAAACATTGAGGAACGAAAGACTCTTTGCGAAGCTTAGCAAGTGTGATTTCTTTCTCAAGGAGGTATCATTCCTTGGTCATATTATTACGGGCGATGGTATATCAGTAGACCCAGAGAAGATCACAGTAGTTAAATCATGGCCCGCTCCCACATCATCTTCTGAAGTGAGAAGTTTCCTCGAACTTGCGGGTTACTACCGACGGTTTGTAGAAGATTTCTCTCGAATAGCGGAGCCCATGACTCGATTAACTTGCAAGGATCAGGAGTTTGTATGGACAGACGAGTGCCAAGCCGCTTTTGACGAGTTGAAGAAGTGATTGACCACAGCACCAATCTTGACACTACCATCGGGCCCAGGAGAATTTGTGATCTACAGCGACGCATCCAGGAAGGGATTAGGATGTGTATTGATGCAGCACGGTCGTGTAGTAGCTTATGCATCGCGACAGTTGAGAGTGCATGAGAAGAATTATCCGACCCATGATCTAGAGCTCGCAGCGGTTATCTTTACTTTGAAGTTATGGAGGCACTACTTGTACGGCAAGAAAGTTGATATCTACACTCATCATAAGAGCCTCAAGTACGTGTTCACACAAAAAGAGTTGAATATGCGACAGCGACGTTGGTTAGAGTTGATGAAGGATTATGAGATCGAGCTTCATTATCATCCGGGCAAGGCTAATGTTGTGACAGATGCATTAAGCCGTAAGCCCATGGCACACTTTTTGACTACACAGAATGAATTGATTAGAGACTTGGAGCAGCTTGGTATTGAGGTAGTATTGCCTGGAGCAGACGGCGTATTAGCCAACCTTCAAGTGCAATCATCATTGGTAGAGCGCATCAAGACAGCTTTGCTTGATGATACTAGATTTCGACGGCTGAAAGAGATGACTGAAGCAGGAGAGAAGACAGGTTTGAGGATCCACTCATATGGGACATTGTGATGTGGTGATCGTATTTATATACCCAATGGCGAGCTACGTCAGGAGCTTATGGCAGAGGCTCACAGTTCGACTTACTCTATTCATCCCGGAGGGACCAAGATGTATCGTGACTTACGACAGTATTATTGGTGGCATGGAATGAAGCGAGAGATAGCTCGTTTCGTTGCCAAGTGCTTGGTATGTCAACAAGTGAAGGCGGAGCACCAGAGGACGGCCAGATTGTTGCAGCCGCTACTCATTCCCGAGTGGATGTGGGAGCACATTACTATGGATTTCATCACGGATTTTCCTCGGAGTCCTAGAGGACGTGACGCAGTATGGGTGATTGTTGATAGACTTACGAAGTCAGCCCATTTCTTACCTTTTAGAGTGGGCCAGTCGACAGACGTATTGGCAGAGATGTATATGGAGCAGATTATGAGACTACACGGTGTGCCTGTTAGTATTGTGTCGGACCGTGACTCGAGATTTACCTCACATTTTTGGAGGAGTAAGTGTCACGCCCCGATCCATGAAATCGCTCGTCCTCGCTAGATTTTACCCGAATTATCGTCCTCGCTGGGGCGTGATGCCGCACGAGCTGAAGTTGCGCTCGTGCAAGGCAAGATAACGGTTCACATAGTGATTACCTCAAATTCGTAACATAAGCAGCGGAAGAAAACAAGAATAACATAAAAATCTCTTTTATTGATTATGAACTGAAGGTTACAAAGGCTCTGAATAGCCCAACATATATGCCAATTGGCTACAATGCACATGATCTCTCTAGCTCACAAAGGATTGCATTATTCCATACATTATGCCTCTTTATAGCCACCAAGTAGTCTTCGGCCGAACATCTCCATGTCGCAAGTCTGAACGCCTATATGGAAGCTCCACTTGAACGCGAATGACTCCATGCCTCGGCACGTCCAAGCCAAGCTCCGCCCCGAGCCGATCATACCTGAGCCTGCACATAAACTAGTGGGGGATTAGTGCTTTCGTCCTCGCTTCGCACTGATCAAAACCCGCTCGCATCCAAACTAAACACTAAGTCATTTAGTGGAACATGCATCATTATTGGTGATCTTTCTATTTAGCCTTAGGATCAGTTTCATGGCAATATTCATGCATAGCAACTTAACATAAATGTGTCCGATATCGTGTTTCTACAGCAGATACATTTAGACATAATCTGAACATAAACATAGTGGTGGTGCACATCTCCGTCCCATTGTCCTTAGCCTGTAGTGGTTAGAACTTAACATAAGCAGACATACAATTCGTGCAACCGACCAATCATAAACGTAAACATATACATAATGGATGGCAGGCCCTGTGCCTGCACCCAGCTCTCATCTCAGTCCACCGACCCTAACTATATGAAGGTCACGGTGTTTCGTACCGTAATGGACTTGGCATCTCTTATGTGTAAGCCTACAATCGCTTCGATAAGGGTTGCTAGCCCAATATCCGGAGGATCCCAAACTTACAGATATCATAGCTTATTACAGCACTGGATGGTCATAATCCGTCCGAATGTTGTGCACCATAAATACCGCACATAATTCCCTCCTAGGCCGAACGGTCCCGGCGCTCCGGCGTAACCGTTCGAGGGAAGCCGTACCCGTGCACGGGCCATCCGAGTCTATTGACCATGCAATACGCGCCATAGCAAACACACATAACAATCCAACCAAATCCTTCGTTGCATAAACATAGTCTCGTTCCATAAACGGTTTTCCTTGCTATAAACGGTTTCCCGTACCATAAACATAATCCACCATTCATATAGGGAGCTCCGTCGGCGTTATGCCCCAACACATCCATATTGATGCACGACGCCCAACGGCTTAGTCATCTCATACTCGTATTCAATGCGTACCATTCATAAGTTATTCTCATAGCATAATTCCGTATTACTTAGTCTTTTCATAACATAAGTGCCCGAGGGCACGCTCAGCGCCATATTCAATATTCTACGCCTAGTGTACAATGTTCTCGGAGGCGTGCATGTGAGACACATCTCAATATCATCTTTCAATGTTCTACCATCATTGTCCTACCGCGAACTCGTACACTTGATGTACGTCGCTTCAATTGTTCGATTGTTCAATGTTCTATCTTAGTGTTCAACACATATTTAGACACTTACTCGCCGAGCCACGATCGCTAACTCGATAACATCTTACGCATACCATAACATATTTTATTAGACGTGAAGGAATAGGGAGAGAGAGTCAAGAACCCGCCCACCTTAAGCCGATACGCCTTGCCGTCTCGCCGATTGAAGCGTCTCGCTTCCATAACTCGATCGCATAGCTAACTCCCAGACTTAGCCATTCCGTTGAACTACTCGGTTGATTTGGCCTATCGCACCCATACCACGATCCGTAATCTAGCATAAAGGCATAGCCTGCACACCAGATCAACCAACATTAGCACTTGCTCAATGGAACTTATCCTTTGTATCGATTCGATTCATAGATTCCAACCGACTCAAAGCTTACCTTTGTCCAACGTAACTCTCGTATCGATTCACATCGATACTTCATCGGGTCAACGCAACTCTTCGAGTCAACGACTCATCATAATACACCGAGCGGAGTGGGGCATTACATAATATACCACTAAAAATCAGGTTCGTCCTCGAACCAAAACCAACACTTAATTCAAGTGCCTCACATAGATCGCTTCACTATCTCGTGTTACTATCGTTGAATCATACAACTTAGTATGGATCATACACATATTTTAGGCGTTGCACCAATATATGCATTTCAGCCAAGCTCAGTTGTAGTATATCGGGACAACTAACAAGTTCAACTTAAATCCTCAAGCACCAATCATTCAGTACACTTGGTCAAATCTTAGCACCTATTCCCAAAATACTCCTCGTATGTGTACTCCATAACATGCGATCATCTTCCAACATCTTGCACATAACATAATTCAAGCCATAACTTTGATCTCATATGTTTCTCGCCGGTCATCTAACTCTCGCATTACATCAAGTCATTGCGCCTCCGATCGCAACAATTTTCCGTAACGCCTACTCGCCCAACCATTTCCTATCCCTCGCATAACTAAAGTCTTTCATCTAATCATTCATAACATTTAGCCTTAACGACATAGACTAAGTCAACGTGTCACAGATTCCTTTGCCTACAATCCGTACTCGATCTCGCACACAACTATCTCCATACGACCCGCGTTCTCGAAATGCCTATGCATCGCGTCTGGGTCTACCCCCGCTAGGTAACTTATCCAGACATCATGCTTGTACTCTTCCGACACAAGAGGTCAACTTGAGTCTACGATGCTCAAAGGCAACAATCTTTCCGACCCAAGGTCTCTTACGATACGCTCGTCTCTGATTCTCGACCGCATACGAATTCCTTTACTCAATCTTTGAATCAGTCCCGACTAATTCGATTCGTAACATAGATCGTGCACTCAACACACATAGTCCAACCGTTACTCAAACCGATCTACGACACAACTCTTAGGGTAATTCTACTATCCGTCGCTCTCGCGCATTGCAGAACTCTTGCAATCGCCTTACCGCATCACTATACTAGGCACGTTCCTCAATATATACTCGATTATTCCTTATCCTCAACAATATTTATTATGCGACTTCTTTAGGGTCATCCTATGGGACTTTAACATTCACTTGATTTGGCGGTCAAGTCTTCTAGGGTCAGCTGCCCCGAAACTACGCTCGATAATTGAAGATCATCAATGAGGGACAGTTACAACGAACCATGCTATATCCTATCGCGGTGCCAAATCAATTTTCGACAATTCCTACGAGACTTAATCCAACCCGACGTAACATACAAATCCACAATTGTCTACCCCCGTGCAACTGATGCGCCGTTAACTACTCGAATCACTTATGGACATTGCATACCGTTACTACTCGAATCACTCGTGTCTTACCGTTGACTATCCTTGCCAGTCATATGACATCTACTCGCCTCAAGTCCGAGTTTATCTATCCGTGATCATAGCTCGACACATTACGTACTCATTAAAACCATCCTCGAATAACTTTCGCATCAAACCACAAGTCCATATCAAATTTGCCATGCCTCACAAGTTCGATTATCCCCGCTGGATGAATCACCATGCCAGCGCTCACGCATAATGATCGTTCTAATTTGACGTGACGCATATGCGAGGCTGATGTTACGCTCGCTCAAGACAAGAATGTCAACATAGTGGTGATCCGCGAAGCAATCAATCACTTTCGTTTTCTTTCGAGTAACATCCATCGACTCTTTAAATTCTTCGAAGCATTCCTACCGTCATCATCAAAATTTCCATAACTTAACTTGCATCCTATTCATCCAACAACAATGCTTAACATAATTTTCATTCATTCGATCAGAGTATCCCCGAGTTATTACATATCGTCTTTGATACGCCTCAATACCATCGTCGATATGCATAACTTGAATATCTTCCTTTCTCATAAGCTCAAACTCGTTGCAATCATTGTTATCATCCGAACTCGAATACGAATCAAGTCTTGCACACATTAAGATTCATTCCGTTATAACTACCATAATCGCGACACAATTTCCAATTCACATATTCATTCTCATATCTCTAACTCGCACTTCCAATCGTGCTATCGACTCATCGCGCTAACCCAATTTCGTTCGTACGATTTCTTCGTGCCTACTCAATTTATTTCGAAGAAATCGCCATACTAACTCAACATAAGTTCGACCGGGTCGACTATTTCCTCCACGTAACATTCTTTCGCTATGCTCCGTCTCTCGTTCGGTTTATTCTTAACGAATCCTCGTTCGACGGATCATCCATAAGTACGACTTCGTACATAATCGTTCGACTCAATTCATCGTAGCATACTCGCATCGATTTCTCTCAAGTCAGTCCCACTCGAGTCTCGGTACTACTTCGTCCGTAGAGGACAAACATATCGTAACAACAAAATCGTTTCGATGAAATCTATCGCAAGTCACCAACTGGCTTAACATAGCTATCGCTAAGTGGTATTCCATATACCACTCAGGATCGAGCCTATCGTTATCGACACAATACTTTGCTATACTTGCTCGCATAATTGGTATTGCATATACCACTCGGAATCGAGTTATTACTCGACATCAAACTTCGCATAGGTCCGATATCTATCTTCCAATAAACTATCCCATATGGAGATCCTTTCGATCCCAGCTCTAGCATTAGCTCAAGTTTGATACACATTCAATCTAACCGTACCATGGCGATCGTATCGATCACGCCTGTAACATTCGCTTACTCGTAGCTCAACGCGACATACGGCCAACATAAACGTTCGCCTACTCCAACTCGACTTAGAGTCCGACTTGACTCCAATCTCACTCATTGTAACTCGTACAACAACTCATTCTCGATGCTTAAGGTCATTTCTCAATCTCGCGTAACATATCGCTATCCATCCGTATAGCCATACAACACGTATCATAACATATCGACTCGTTGTACCGATGCAACGAACGATCCACGACTTGCTGCACTCCGTGCAACCGATATAACACATAATCACTCGCATAGCCACATAATAGGTATTGCCTTATATCTTGATTCGTTGCACTTCGTACAACCAATAACACGTATCTCTTCGCACTTCGTGCGACAACAACACATAGCTACTCGCACTTCGTGCGACCAACAACACATAACTCCTCGCACTTCGTGCGATCAACAACACATAACTTCTCACACTTCGTGCAACCGACCACACATATCGTTGCACTTCATGCAACCGACATCACCATATTCATTGCACTTCGTGCAACCAGCATTCCATAACTCGTTGCACTTCGTGCAACCAAAATCCTATAACTCGTTGCACTTTGTGCAACCAACATTCTCCGACGGCACTCGGAGGTAGCGTGATAGTCACGACATACTTGTGGCAGACGTACGTACTTAATATAGACTTATTGTATGGAACATCCAATGTAGCGTCGAGGAGATCCATGAGCCATGCGGTTGCGGAAACAACTTAGAGTCAACTGAATTCGATATCGAAGCATCTGAGGGTCAAAGAGATTCATGCACGGTCCAAAGGATGGAACCGCTCTGATACTAACTTGTCATGCCCCGATCCGAGAAATCGCTCGTCCTCGCTAGATTTTACCCAAATCATCGTCCTCGCTGGGGCATGATGCCGCACGAGCCTGAAGTTACGCTCGTGCAAGGCAAAATAACGGTTCACATAGTGATTACCTCAAATTCGTAACATAAGCAGTGGAAGAAAACAAGAATAACATAAGAATCTCTTTTATTGATTATGAACTGAAGGTTTCAAAGGCTCTGAATAGCCCAACATATATGCCAATTGGCTACAACGCTCATGATCTCTCTCGCTCACAAAGGATTACAATGTTCCATACATTATGCCTCTTTAAAGCCACTAAGTAGTCTTCGGCCGAATATCTCCATGTCGTAAGTCCGAACGCCAATGCGGAAGCTCCTCTTGAACGCCAAGGACTCCATGCCTCGGCACGTCCAAGCCAAGCTCCGCCCCGAGCCGATCATACCTGAGCCTGCACATAAACTAGTGGGGGATTAGTGCTTTCGTCCTCGCTTTGCACTGATCAAAATCCGCTCGCACCTAAACCAAACACTAAGTCATTTAGTGGAACATGCATCATTATTGGTGATCTTTCTATTTAGCCTTAGGATCAGTTTCATGGCAATACTCATGCATAGCAACTTATCACAAATGTGTCCGATACCGTGTTCCTGCAGCAGATACAGTTAGACATAATCTGAACATAAACATAGTGGTCGTGCACATCTCCGTCCCATTGTCCTTAGCCTGCAGTAGTTAGAACTTAACATAAGCAAACATATGATTCGTGCAACCGACCAATCATAAACGTAAACATATGCATAATGGGTGGCAGGCCCTGCGCCTGCACCCAGCTCTCATCTCAGCCCATCGGCCCTAACTATATGAAGGTCACGGTGTTTTGCACCGTAATGGACTTGGCATCTCTTATGTGTAAGCCTACAATCGCTTCGATCCGGGTTGCTAGCCCAATATCCGAATGATCCCAAACTTACGGATATTATATCTTATCACAGCACTGGACGGTCGTAATCCGTCCGAATGTTGTACACCATAAATACCACACATAATTCCCTCCTAGGCCGAACGGTCTCGGCGCCCCGGCGTAACCGTTCGAGGAAAGCCGTACCCGTGCACGGGCCATCCGAGTCCATTGACCATGCAATACGCGCCATAGCAAACACACATAACAATCCAACCAAATCCTCTGTTGCATAAACATAGTCTCGTTCCATAAACGGTTTCCCGTGCCATAAACGGTTTCCCGTGCCATAAACATAATCCACCATTCATATGGGGAGCTCCGTCGACGTTATGCCCCAACACATCCATATTGACGCACGACGCCCAACAGCTTAGTCATCTCATACTCGAATTCAACGCGTACCATTCGTAAGTTATTCTCATAGCATAATTCCGTATTACTTAGTCTTTTTGTAACGTAAGTGCCCGAGGGCACGCTCAGCGCCGTATTCAATTTTCTATGCCTAGTGTTCAATGTTCTCGGAGGCGTGCACATGATGCACATCTCAGTATCATCTTTCAATGTTCTGCCATCATTGCTCTACCGTAAACTCGTACACTTGATGCACGTCCCTTCAATTGTTCGATTGTTCAATGTTCTATCTTAGTGTTCAACACATATTTAGACACTTACTCGCCGAGCCACGCTCGCAAACTCGATAACATCTTACGCATACCATAACATATTTTAATAGACGTAAAAGAATAGGGAGAGAGAGTCGAGAACCCGCCCACCTTAAGTCGATATGCCTTGCCGTCTCGCCGATTGAAGCGTCTCTCTTCCATAACTCGATCGCATAGCTAACTCCCAGACTTAGCCATTCCTTTGAACTACTCGGTTGATTTGGCCTATCGTGTCCATACCACGATCCGTAATCCAGCATAAAGGCATAGCCTGTACACCAGATCAACCAATATTAGCACTTGCTCAACGGAACTTATCTTTTGCATCGATTCGATTCATAGATTCCAACCGACTCAAAGCTTACCTTTGGCCAACGTAACTCTCACATCGATTCGCATCGATACTTCATCAGGTCAATGCAACTCTTCGAGTCAATGACTCATTATAATGTACCGTGCGGAGCAGGGTATTACAGTATGCAAGAGAGTTTGGGCACTTGATTGAAGTTTAGTACATCATATCATCCGCAGACAGACGGCCAATCGGAGCATACCATTCAGACACTAGAGGATATGTTGAGAGCGTGCATGCTAGATTTTGGCAGTTCATGGGAGGACCATCTTCATCTTGTAGAGTTTTCCTACAACAATAGCTATTAAGCGAACATTCAGATGGCTCCGTTTGAAGCGTCGTACGGTAGGAAGTGTCGGTCTCCTGTTTTTTGGAGCGACATAGGAGAGCGACAACTATTGGGTCCCGAGTTGGTCTTGAGCACAGTGGAGACAGTGAAGAAAATTCAGGGCCACCTGCGAGCAGCGCAGGATCGTCAGAAGCAGTGGGCAGATAATCGTCGTCGACCCTTGGAGTTCAAAGAGGGTGACCATGTGTTCTTGAAGATATCCCATACTAGAGGCACGATTCGATTCGGAGGACGTGGCAAGTTGAGTCCAAGGTACATCGGGCCTTTCGATGTCTTAGAACGTGTTGGAGAGGTTGCCTACAGATTGGCATTGCCACCGTCGCTAGATGGAGTGCATGACGTATTCCATGTATCTCAGTTGAGGAGGTACGTGGCAGACAGCAATCATATGCTTGATCACTCCGAGATCACAGTTGGACCGAGTTTGTCGTACGAAGAGCAACCAGTAGGTATCCTCGATTGTCGAGTGAAGGTGTTACGGAATTAATCTATTACATTGGTTCGCGTGGCATAGAAGCATCACTCGCCAGGGAGTCTACTTGGGAGCGCGAGGACGACATCCGAAATTGCTACCCGCAGTTGTTCGAAGACGAAGGTATGTCTTGCATTTATATTTTCATGCATTGCATTTGATCCCCCGATCTTAGTTAATTTCGAGGACGAAATTTTCTTTAAGTTGGGTAGGATATAAACCCCCAATATTTTCTAAATTATTTTAGTGTTTTAAAATAATATTTTTTCGATATTATTTGGAATTAATGTGGTAATTGGTATATTCGTAATTATATATATATTATATGTATAATTGTGCTTGATATATTTTTAATGGTTAATAAATATAGTCTTCAATTATTATAAATATTTTGTTACGTATTATAAATTTATAAGATATTTTTTTCATAATTTTATTCATATGTATACATATATATATATATATATATATATATATATATATATATATATGTATGTATATATATATATATCTATATATATATATATATATATATATGTATATATATATATATATATATATATATATATATATATACATATATATAAATATATATATATATAGTTATATATATAATAGTATTTGTAAAAGAAAAGAAAAAAAAGAAATAATGAATGGAGGGGCTCGGCCACACCCAGGAAAGGGGGGCGGGCCAGCCTATGTGTGCAAGTCTCAGGGCTTGCTTTGTAAAAAAAATGGTGGGGAGGGGACCAACCCACGTAGGGCCGGTCCACCTCACCCAACCCCTCCTAAGCAAAACGAATAAGCAGCAGCAGCTGCAATTCCTTTAGTAACCCGAGCCCACGTATTGTTTTTCTATTACTAATAGGAATGGTAACAGCGTCGGCGCTGTATATATTACAACTACCCGCTCATTAAACCCTAACTTCCCATCTCCTCTCCTCCTCGACCCCAAGGCCGCCACCTTCACACGTACGCCCCCGACCATTCGCCGTCGTCGACGTCGGGATCACCGGAGAACTGCTCGCAGACGACCGAGAAAATATAGAATACTCTGTTTGGTTCAGAACTCTGGTACCCATCTTTCGATTCAAATTTCTTTGTATCCTTCAACGGAAATTCGATCTATCGAATGCTGTGCGTAGTAGACATAACCATGATTGAAACCCAACTTGTAGATCTATATTTGGAGTTCTGTGTGAGAATTAAATCAGTGTTGAAGTTGAGAAAAAACCAGTTTTTAACTATATTAATTTTTTTAGAATTTTGTCCGATATGACGTACGCCCCGACAAACCGGGCGACATGGTCGCGCGCTATACGCATCGAAAGGCGCGTATGGACGTTGCGGGCATGTGGGAACCGACGGAACTCAGTTTCGTCGCGTGTGCGTGACGAAATCAACGCGTATCCGTCAAGATACCCCGTATCGACGTTTTGCAAACTTGCCCATAAATTCGTGTACAGTCGTCAAATTGAGACAAAACTTGCGCCAACAGGTCTGGATCGAAATTCTGGTCCTGTATGCCAAGTTTGGTTCGATTCTGAGAAGGTCGAATCGAAACCCATTTTTGGCGGGCCTACGACCCACTCAAATGGACGATTTTGTACACGGCACCTCGGAATCCAAAACTGGACATACCTGTAGGACCGTTGAGCACATCTAGAGGGGGTAAATAGAGTGCGTGTGTGCAGCGGAATATAATCACCAATTAAAAATTTAAACTATGGCAGATATGTACGAGACAGTAAATAGAGATAGAGAATTCAAACTCAGTGACACGGTGATATATACTGGTATCCCTCTGAGAGGACTAATCCAGTCTCGAGTACTCTTGCTCGATGTTAATCCACTATGTCACAAGCTTTAACTGAGAGCTTGCAGTCTCTTACAACACCGTGCTTGGTGACGAGCGCACGACCAGCTCCACACACACGCCGTGCTTGGTGACGAGCGCACGACCAGCTCCACAACAAGAAAAGTTGTTGAAACTTGGAACGACCTCTTTACAACTCTTGAGTAACCAAAAGACTCTAAATCAACTCTGATAGTACTGGCTTTTGGCTAAGAGATGTATAGGTGAGATTTGAAAATCTTAGATCGTTTGAAAACACTTGAGTAGTAGAGAAGAGAGAATGAAGAATGAATTGATGATTTGAAATGAAAAGTTCTTCTCTATTTATAGGTGTTTTCTCCAACCGAACTCGGGCAGAACTCGGACAGAGTACGGATGCAAATATCTCGCAAAGAGACGTTGCTCGCTGATTTGGAGGCAACAGAAGTTTAATAACTTTTGACCGAACTCGGTCAGAGTTCGGACCGAACTCGGTCAGAGTTCGGACCGAACTCGGGCTGAACTCGGTTACGAGTTCTGTCAGGAGATATTTGAAAATCATTTGCAAAAATAGTTTTCAAAAATGTTTTTGGTTATTTGTAAAATCATTTTGAAAGACTATTTTCGAAATATGTTTTTGAAATATTTGTAAACGAAAATACGAATGGTAAATAGGTAGGATTTTGGAATGTGGACAGTTTTTAACCCTAAGCCAGTATTACCACAATTGATTTTACAGAATAAATCCTAGACTCAATAAAATATAAAATACAGAATAAAATGAAAAATGAGTCTTCTGAAGATTTGATGATGTTGACGCTTTGTTTGATGTTGTACATCGTCCGTTGAATATGATTTCATGAATCCTGAAATGGTTAGCAGCATTTCCTATATTTTGTGTATTAACTAAAGTGTATGTTGATTATCGAAATCGGGTGTGACCGTGGAATGGGCCAACAATCTCCTCCATTTTGATAATTGACAAACTTGAGTCTATACCAAAATATATTTATATCAAATAGAACAAAATATAAAGTACCTGAAAAAAAATGAGAGTTTAAATTTTGTTTTTGGATTGTTGTATGCGCGCTTTGGTATACTCATTTTCTCCCCCTTTGCCAAGAAGTAAAATGAAGAGGCTCCCCCGTAAATCGTGAAGCCAACAATAGACAAACATAAGACAAAGTGAAGCAAAAAGAAATAATCCCAGCATAGACATATATGGAAACAAATGAAATAGAATAAACCAGCTCATAATAAACTGAAATAACATAGAAGTTTCCACTAGAAATCCAAAAGTACAACTGATAATGTCTAACTAATCAGTTTAGACATAAAAAAATAAAAAAACTACTACATCAACTGTATCAACTAATCAAATCAATATCCACTAGCCCATAGCTGAATCCACGTCACATCGTAGGGTCGTCCGCACCGGGAGGATCATGAGGAAAGTAGGCTGCAGTCGGGTCAAAATACTGAAAGGTAACCTCATCAGTAAATCGAGGACTCGAAAAAGCAGGGTGAGGTAAGATAGTGACCGGATGAACAGAATCCTGAGCCAGGCTATAGTGGAGGTCAGCAATACTATTTCTCAGCACCTGGGCCTGAGAAATGTGCCGGAACTCTGAGTCCTGATGACGTTGCGTAGAGACAGCAACAAAGTTATCGAAGCGCTGGTAGAAAGTCAGATCGAATCCTGGGGCAGGGGCTGGAGCAGGAGGAGCATCAGCCGGAGGGACCTCAGCATCAACAGCTAGAGCAGGATCAGCTCCAGGAGGCAGAGGTGGTGTAGGAAATCGACGAGATCGAGTCAGCTCAACAGGAGGAGAGGAGATGGCACACGTCTCAAGATCAATCTCGAAACGTCGAAAGATAGAAGCAAGGTGCATAGGATATACTAGATTCCTACCTGCATTTTTGCAGTTAAGCATCCAAGACATCATAGTTTTGGGAATGGAGAATGGGATGCCAAAGTGGATGTGATATAGAGCAGATAGTTCCAAAAAGGTAACTTCATCTGTAGAGCCTTTCTTCGGAAGAAGAACAGAAAATATCATACGATGAAGCTCATAGAATGTTTGGTTTAGATATTTGGCAAAATTTCTCCGGGGAGGAGGGTTAGGTTGACAGATTAATTCCCTAAAGGAAGCAAGAGTGACCTCAGCAGGGAACTGAATGTGGTAGATGTCAACTAATGCATCACCAAGACAGGAATATGAATGAATTCGCTGATGTCAATGGCGCTAAATTCCAATTCTTGCCCAGCAATGCAAGAATAGAAATTGTCGTTTGGTTTTACCTACAGATTGCAGTAAAACATACGGACGGCGTTGTCATAAATGCTCTCTTGGACCTCGAAGAAATCGCGGTATCCAAGTTGGTCAAAAATTGGAGCATATTCAAAGAAAGTAGTAAAATTAACGAAAGCTCCAGAGCAAATACGACGACCAGAGAAGGAGTCGAACCAGAGATCCGAGAAGTCTTTGTCGGGGAACAAAGTAGCATCGTACTTATCGGGATCTCTAGGTCGTACTGGACTAAAAAGACTAGCAGGGGTGTATTCAGAGGAAGAGGAAGCACCTTGGAAAGAGGTTCCTCTTTGACGCTTGGGGGCCATGAGAAAATGGAGGGAAAATACCTTTGAAGAAAAAGGAAGGAGAAGGAAGATGACCGCCCACTGGAACTCGTCAAACCCTTGCTAAGATGGAGGAGGAGAGGCTTCTAGGAGGAGAGGAAGGCTTTCCATATTTTGTTGTGAAGAAAAAATGGAATAAAAGTTGGATTATATAGGCACTAGGGCCGGCTGTTCAGTTCTGGAAGTTACCACAGCGCCGACCGAACTCGGTCCGAATTCGGTCCGAACTCGGTCAGAGTTCGGGCCGAGTTCGGCCACTTGCATTCCCGAGACAAACAGAGCAGTCTGGTAAGTTTAAAAGTGAAATTTAATAACTTTGACTGTTTTATTAAATAACGATTGTTATTTCTGGGTTAACTGTAGGGGTTGTCCCAGCTAACGGAGGTTCACCGGGGAACTCTTAAATACCGTTTCGCTTCGACCGTAGCCGTGGTGACAGACATACCCTTTTTAAGTTTGTACCCAAAAATAATTTTCGTTAAATAAAATATCAAGTCATAAACTCAATTTTAATTACCATATGCACTATGAGTCCGAGAATCCAAGAATGCCGAGCTCACGTCTCAAAATGTTAAAACGGTCTTCAGCCAATGGTTTAGTGAATATATCTGCTAGTTGATGATCAGTGTCAATAAATTCTAGGCAAATATCCCCGTGTTGTTGATGATCACGAAGAAAATGATGTCTAATTTCTATGTGTTTTGTGCATGAATGACAAACAGGATTCTTAGTCAGATATATTGCACTAGTGTTGTCACAATAAATAGGAACATTTGTGTAGTGCAGATTGTAGTCCTCTAAGGTTTGCTTCATCCACAAAATCTGAGCACAACAACGTCCTGCGGCGATATACTCAGCCTCAGTTGTTGATAATGCTACTGAATTTTGTTTCTTGCTAAACCAAGAGACTAAGGCCTTTTCTAAGAAATGACATGTGCCACTGGTACATTTACGGTCTACTTTGCATCCAGCAAAATCTGCATCCGAGTAACCTATAAGGTCAAAGGATTTGGTTTTGGGATACCATAAGCCAACTGTAGAAGTTCCTTTAAGGTATCGGAAGATACGCTTAACGGCACTAAGATGTGATTCCTTAGGGTTTGCCTGATAACGTGCACATATACAAACGCTAAACATAATATCAGGGCGGCTAGCAGTTAAATATAATAAACTACCGATCATACCTCGATACTTACGCTGATCTACAGGTTTGCCACTTTTATCAGCATTAAGCTTTGTAGATGTAGCCATAGGCGTCCCGATTGGCTTTACATTCTCAAAGTCGTACTTTTTCAGTATGTCCTTCGTGTACTTAGCTTGGTTGATGAATGTTCCAATTGAGTGTTGTTTGATTTGCAGTCCTAGGAAGAAGTTCAGCTCTCCCATCATACTCATCTCAAATTCACTCTGCATACACTTGGCAAAATCTTGGCAGAGTTTTTCATTAGTAGAACCAAATATAATGTCATCTACATAGATTTGTACTAGAAGTATATCATCATTCATGGATTTTATAAATAAAGTAGTATCAATCTTTCCTTTCGAAAATCTATTATCAAGTAAGAAGGCACTTAGGCGTTCATACCAAGCACGAGGTGCTTGTTTGAGTCCATACAGTGCTTTCTTAAGCTTGAAGACGTGATCAGGTTTTTGAAAATTTTCAAAACTAGGGGGTTGTTTCATAAAAACCTCTTCTTTCAAAAATCCATTTAAAAATGCGCTTTTCACGTCTATTTGAAAAAGTTTAAAATCATTAAAACATGCAAATGCGCAAAATATGCGGATGGCTTATAGTCTAGCAACAGGAGCATAGGTCTTATCATAATCAATTCCTTCTTCTTGATTGTAACCTTGTGCAACTAGACGTGCTTTGTTGTGTATAACTTGTCCATCTTCACTGAATTTATTTTGGAACACCCATTTGGTACCAATTATCGATTGACCAATTGGTTTAGGAACAAGTTCCCAAACTTGGTTTCTCTCAAATTGATTAAGTTTCTCTTGCATGGCAGAAATCCAAAACTCATCAGAAAAAGCTTCTTCTACGTTCTTAGGTTCTATTTGTGAAATAAATGCTATATTTGCTGCTAATTCAGAATCTTTAAGAGATGAACGTGTACTCACACCTTTGGATACATCACCTATAATAAGAGTTTCTGGATGATCTGGCTTGAATCTCAATGATTCAAATCTTTGGGCCATATCCTTTACAAGGCTTTTCTGAGTTCCTGCATCTTCGGAACTTTTATCTGTCCTTGCCTCTTGGGTCAGATCTTTCTCAGAATTTTTTTAGTCTTTTTAGGTGCATCTTTATCATCACTGTCGCTAGATCTGTGACTATTCAACTCATCAAAAGTAACATTAATACTTTTTTCAACAATCATAGATCTTTTATTAAAAATTTTATATCCCTTACTCTTAGCAGCATATCCGAGAAATATCCCGTCATCTGCTTTGGAGTCGAACTTTTCCAAGTTATCCTTGGTGTTCAGGATAAAACAGCGACAACCAAAAACTTTAAAATAAGAAATGTTTGGAATTCTTCCAAACCAAAGCTCATATGGTGTTTTCTTCGAGATTGGTCGAATTAACACCCTGTTTAAAACATGACAGGCTGTACTAACAGCTTCTGCCCAAAAGTATTTAGGAAGATTATACTGATTCAGCATGACTCTAGCCATTTCGCTTAGAGTACGGTTCTTCCGCTCCACAACACCATTCTGTTGGGGAGTTCTAGGACAAGAAAATTCGTGGTAATATCCACTATCATCATAAAACTTTTTGAAGTCAGAATTTTCGAATTCGCCACCATGATCACTTCGGATACGAGTAATCATGAAGCCTTTTTCGTTTTGTACTTTTTTACAAAATATCTGAAATTCAAAAATAGTATCACTTTTGTTTGATAAAAAGTAAACCCAAGTAAATCGAGAGAAATCATCAACAATAACAAAAGCATAGAGCTTACCGCCAAGACTAGCGACTCTACTAGGATCAAATAAATCCATATGAATCAACTACAAAGGTCTCGAAGTACTTACAGCGTTGATGGATTTAAAAGTAGACCTATGTGTTTTGTTCTTTTCACAGTCTGCACATACCATATCTCTCTTGAATAGAATTTCAGGGAGTCCTTTTACCAATTTCTTTGTACTCAGACGTGAGATAGTATCCATGTTTGCATGTCCTAGTCTCATGTGCCATAGCCAGCTTTCATCTTGATTGGCTACTAGGCATCTTCCTGCATTATTAGTATTCTCCAAAAAGAAAACATAAATGTTGTCTTCTCTAATCCCTTTATATACGGGATCACCAGATGACATATCATATATGGTACATTTATCTTTCACAAAATTGATACCATAACCATTATCTGCCAAATGACTTATGCTCAATAGGTTATGTTTCAATTCAGTTACTAGACAAACATCCTTTATTATTGGATAAGGAGAAATACCTACAGTACCATTACCTATTATATCACCTCTCAAGTTGTTTCCGAAGGAGACATATCCTTTTTTCTTCATCGATAGCGTAGCGAATAAGGATGCATCACCAGTCATGTGTCGTGAACATCCGCTATCGAGAATCCATTTGCTTTTAGCATGAGAAGGTTGAGGGTCCACCTACAAGACTAGTAGATGAATCCTTTGGTACCCATTTTTGAAGGGTCCACACATATTAGCTTTAGGTCTCCAGACTAAAGTATGGTTGTCAACAAGCTTTCTTGCAAGACAATATTGTGATATGTATCCGTGCGTACCACAATATGTGCAAGTCAGTTTAGTGGTAGAAACTGTATTTGCAAGCTTGTTCTGTTTGGAGAACCTGTAAGTGAAAGCATGATGGTGTTCGTGTTTCTTCTGTGCTTTCTTGTATTTAGTCCTTCTATGTGTATGCTTCGCATTAGGACTAATCTTAGGCTGTGTCACAGGTATTGCCTGTTTGACTAACTTGATTTCTAACTTTTTAGAAATCGCAATAGACTCTTCGTATCTAGCAGTCATATCAAGGAGTCTTTGTTCAGTTACTAGGTGCATCTTCTTTTCTATGTCATAAAGCTTTTGTACTTTGACATAGTCCCTTTCTTTCTTTTCAATATTGAGGATAGCCTCATGATAGTCTGCTTTAAGTTTGGCTATCTCTTCCGTGTTACCGGTAGTAGATGTCTCTTTAATATCTTCAATTAGATTAGACAGTCTAGCTATCTCGGTTGTGTGTGCCTTAATCTCTTTTCGAGATTGCTTATACTTGTCGAGCACGGTTTTGTGATCTTCAAGTAGTTCGCTAAAGGCGTTTTCTAGTTCATCGAAACTAAAATCATCAAACAAAGGGTTAGATGATACCTTTTCAAAAGCCATGAGACAAACATTTGTATTGCTGCAGGGTCTGTCTTCTTCTTCTGAGTCACTGGCATCGCTTTCGTGCCAGATGCTTGTGTTCGCATACTTTCGACCAGATGTAGCTTTTCTGCTTGATCTTGATCTATCGTATGGACTGCTTTTCTTGGTGGTTGGACAGTCCTTCTTTATATGCCCTGATTTCTTGCATCCAAAGCATATAGTTTTATCTTCGTTGCTTTCTTGGATGTCTTTCTTCTTTCTGCTTGTGAACTTTAGATATTTCTTGAAGTTCTTCACAAGTAGGGCTCGTTCATTACCACTTGACGATTCTTCATCGGAATCGTTGTATGTTGATTTTCTTGCTTGAGCTTTGAAGGCAATAGATTTCTCCTTTGGTGTTGCTTCTTCAAAATCTTGCAAGTCGAGTTCATGGGTCATGAGTTTGCCCATCAGTGTTTCCAGAGTCATAGTGGTGAGATCGTTTTCTTCAATGATTTCTGTGGCTTTTGGATTCCAGTTCTTTGTTAGAGCCAGCAGCACTTTTCTGATCTTCTCGTGATTGCTGTAATCCTTAACAAGAGATTGTAAAGGATTAGTTATATCAAGGAAACGAGTAAACATCTGTGTAATTGACTCACCGGGTTTCATCTTAAAAGATTCATACTCCTGTGTCAGTCTACTAATTTTGGATTCCTTCACTTGGGAAGTCCCTTCATGGGTTACCTCAAGGAGTTTCCAAATTTCGTGAGACGTCTTACAGGTTGAAACTCTATTGAACTCGGTTTTATCAATTGTACAGAATAGTGCATTGATGGCTCGAGCATCAAGACTAGCCTTTGCTTTTTCAGCATCGGTGTACTTGTCATGAGGCTTTTCTATAAGAATGCCTTCAACCACTGTGGGTGCTGGCTTCTTATATCCATCAATGACTATTGACCAAAGATCAAAGTCAAGAGATTTTAGAAAGAAAGTCATTCGTGTTTTCCAATAGGTATAATTTGTTCCATCAAATAGGGGAGGTCTATTTGTGGATTGCCCTTCACCGTTGAATATAGATTTCACGGCTGCCATATATACTCTCTAAGGTATGTCATATAAGAATATAACCTGCTCTGATACCAATTGTAGGACCGTTGAGCACCTCTAGAGGGGGGTGAATAGAGTGCGTGTGTGCAGCGGAATATAATCACCAATTAAAAATTTAAACTATGGTAGATATGTATGAGACAGTAAATAGAGATAGAGAATTCAAACTCAGTGACACGGCGATATATACTGGTATCCCTCTGAGAGGACTAATCCAGTCTCGAGTACTCTTGCTCGATGTTAATCCACTATGTCACAAGCTTTAACTAAGAGCTTGCAGTCTCTTACAACACCGTGCTTGGTGACGAGCGCACGACCAGCTCCACACACACACCGTGCTTGGTGACGAGCGCACGACCAGCTCCACAACAAGAAAAGTTGTTGAAACTTGGAACGACCTCTTTACAACTCTTGAGTAACCAAAAGACTCTAAATCAACTCTGATAGTACTGGCTTTTGGCTAAGAGATGTATAGGCGAGATTTGAAAATCTTAGATCGTTTGAAAACACTTGAGTAGTAGAGAAGAGAGAATGAAGAATGAATTGATGATTTGAAATGAAAAGTTCTTCTCTATTTATAGGTGTTTTCTCCAACCGAACTCGGGAAGAACTCGGACAGAGTTCGGATGCAAATATCTCGCAAGGAGACGTTGGTCGCTGATTTGGAGGCAACAGAAGTTTGAATAACTTTTGACCAAACTCGGTCAGAGTTCGACCGAACTCGGGCCGAATTCGGTTACGAGTTCTGTCAGGAGATATTTGAAAATCATTTGCAAAAACAGTTTTCAATAATATTTTTGGTTATTTGTAAAATCATTTTGAAAGACTATTTTCGAAATATGTTTTTGAAATTTTTGTAAATGAAAATACGAATGGTAAATAGGTAGACTTTTGGAATGTGGACAGTTTTTAACCCTAAGCCAGTATTACCACAATTGATTTTACAGAATAAATCCTAGACTCAATAAAATATAAAATACAGAATAAAATGAAAAATGAGTCTTCTGAAGATTTGATGATGTTGACGCTTTGTTTGATGCTGTACATCGTCCGTTGAATATGATTTCATGAATCCTGAAATGGTTAGCAGCATTTCCTATATTTTGTGTATTGACTAAAGTATATGTTGATTATCGAAATCGGGTGTGACCATAGAATGGGCCAACAATACCGTTGAGTTCCTCTCCTCAAACTAAAATCGTAGACATATTGTTTGACGAATTTAGAGACTATAGACTTTGGCACGCGTTTCGGTACAAAGCGGGTCCAACGGCGGACATCGTTTTGACCGAAATTACGATTTTGCCCCTGTTCCAGAATTTAACTTTTGGATAGGCATTTCCTAGGAATATCTTCTTCACCGAGATCATTTTTGATGTTCGTTTCAGCGTTTGGAGTCATCTGTGATTTGTGAGTTTTGGTGCTGACACTTGCTACTCTTGGATTTGCCCTTCTCGTACCGCGGGCAAGATACCTTCCACCTTACTATGTGATTATTATATTCTTATTTTTAGTTGTTATTTTCATCATTTTGTTTCGTGATATTTAAACTGTGCGTTCAAGTCACACTTGGGTGCAAGCGACTCTATCGGTCATTTTTCCTGCTTTATTTATTCTCTTGCATTGACTTAGTTTATTGACCACCCATTGATGTTGAGGTATTGGTATATTTCATATGGCCTTGACACTTATTGTATCACGTGATGTGAGTCACATATAGGACACGTATTCGCGTAGTCGGCTGGCCACCGATACGTATGGAGCGTACGACGGATAGGGGTAACTGTCAATAGAATTGCATGCTAGAAGACTTGGCGGTTACTAAAGGTACATATCAGTCATAGAGATGATGATACTAGGCATTGGATGGGGAGAACATTACCTGACGTATGGGCTTAGATTGCACTTCCCTTGTAACCTGGAAGCTCCGCTGGAGATACGGGTATGAGCCTCTCCGGTTGGCCACTGTCATTTTTGAACGTCATGCTCTTGGTCACTGGTGCCCAAGAGGGGACTATACCGGATCCTATATTCAGCCAGGGCTCATGCGTCGAAGGAATGTATCTCAACTGCATATTCACAGTAGAATGGTCGGAAACCCGATAACATGGATACCTTTCTCTCTTATTATATTATCACAGTTTATATGGCATGGTATTTTCTTGTATCTTGCTATGTCTCCTGAGGACCTGGTTATCTCTCCAGGTTTAGACTATTTTCCACAGGAGTACGGAGCGGCATTGGAGCTACCTTACATTGATGACGAGGCTGTGCCTTTTGACTTCTAGTCTATTTCTTATCTGAGACAGTTGAAGACATTATTTTACATCTCTTTTCTTTCTATTTTGGCGGAGGTTGGACTCCGATCTTGTGAGACTATTTTTCATAGTTGTTTGGAGTGAGTATGTTCACCCGGCTATCTTTTGATACTCTGCTTTATTCATTTGGACTTTATTTTCTTCTGTGTTGAGCTGTGATGAGATTAGATATGTTATTCTGGCCTGTGATTATTTATTTACAGCTTATGTGCATATGTGAGGATTCCATATATTGGAGTATTCTTCGTATATGTGCAGCTGGCATGTTCACGTACTTGGTCCTTCGTATTATGGGACTGGGGTGTTACAGATGAAGAGGAAGAGGAATCGGAACAAGATAAATTTTCAGAAGAGGATTGAATATATTTAATTTTCAGATGTAGTATGGTTTACTTTTGTTTTTTCAGATGTAGTATGGTTTACTTTTGTTTTAGCGACGTTAATAAGTGACGTTTTCAGATCTACTATGGTTTACTTTTATTTTTTTAGATATAGTATGGTTTACTTAGCAACGTTTTCAGATGTAGTATGGTATACTTTTGTTTTTTTAGATGTAGTATGGTATACTTCTGTATTTTTCAGATATGGCTCGACGTGGATCCTTTGGTTCCGGTGCTGGTGGGAGTCGACGAGCCCGACAGTCTCCATCTACCACTCCTCCTACCGACTCCTCATCCTCCTGTACTCCAGTATACACTAGCGGTCTAGTTGCCGACAGTGTCTTCCTACCCGGCTCTAGCAGTTCGAGGCTAGGGCCTTCTTCTTCTACGCAGCCAGTGACGGAACTGGGGATTCCCAGGACCCTTCTTTTGGTGTGCGTATTGATCGATAGAAAGTTAAACAGATCTAATACGTGTTCTAACCCTTCATAGGTGGAAACTAGGGTTCACGAATTATACCTGTGGCAGAAATGAGACAAGTAATTCCTGGCAATCTCGAGCGGACGACCCTAAGATCTTCTGCACGTATTCCTTCCTTGAGTTGGACGTCGTATGGGCGACGATCTCCAAAACTTTTCTTCTCCTTGGCAGCCCTTTCTTTCTCTCCTTACGTGAATCACGAATTTAGAGAAAGTTTCAGATTTCTGATCAGTAATCTGGCGGCCAGAGAATAGAGGATATATATAGGCTACGACATGGACCATGAGAAGAAATTAGGGTTAGGCCTCCTAACGGATCTGGATATTCCGTGTTCAGCCCGAACACACAATCCAGGCCCATTAACAATAGCTCGGTCCACTAATGAGCTGTTGTTGTACTACCTCTATAATCCCAAATTATGTTTGTGGGCTCCTTTTATTATATGCTCGTTAGGCTCCCCATGTTAAGATATCGTATGTCCGTCGATCAAATTAAGTTACTAACAACTATATTGATTCGACATCTTTTATCCTTAAGTAGTACCGCTTAACTTTATTTGTCATGTCGGATATAATCCATCTGTAGGGTTTATATGACAATCCTTATGAGCTCCTTAAGGGGACATCATCAACCCGATGTATCGAGACATTGATTCTATTTATAATCAACAGTCCATCATACATACAATATTATTACCCAATTCATAGAGGTTGTTGATCCATAATGAATCTTACTCTTTTATGAGTCAAAGTAATGCACACTGCATATACATGTCCGTTATTATATTCGGATTAAGAGAACAAGCATCCATAATAACTGAGGTGTTTGTTCTCTTATGTAGTCAGTACAAAGAGAACAACCTCAAGTGGTCTTGTTTAATACACACAAAGTGTACTAGTATAAACCTATAGTCAAGATAGACTAATACCAGATTATACTACAACCTTTCCAATAGATTGTCCGAGTCCATCTAGGTTGTGAACTATTTATATACTCTATAGGGAACTGATAATATGATCTTCTGTGTGACACCATATACCATATTATCTATAATATAGAATATCAGATATTTGCATTAACACTTGCAACAAATACAATATGCAAACATTTGTCCATATGATTATCATTCAAAATTTAAGGAAAGAAGGTTACTACAAAAGTGGTACTTTTAGTATATAACCCTAACAGCTAGTACCGTCGAGTATTCCAGAAGTCGACCCCACTACTGAGGAGCAGGCCGAAGCCGAGGCCCACGTCGAGGTCAAGGGCGAAGGCGAGGCCCACGCCGAGGGCGAGGACGAGGCCGAGGGACAGGCTGCGGACAGGGGCAGAGGACAGGAGGCGGGACAGGGGCATGGTGCAGCTTCCATTTGAGACAGATCCTCCGTGTTGCCCGGAGGAGGATCTGAGATTGGAGATTTGGGCCTGTACTCGAACCAGTCGGTAAGTAAAATTATTGCATTTAATTTGTTTAAATTTATTATAAACTTGTTTAATAAATTTTAATTTCCATTTTACAGATATCATCCTTCCTCCATACACCGGTCGCTGGGTACATTCCTGCGACAGAACTACAGGGAGCACTGGATCAGAATGTCTCGGCCGACAAGAAGGCCTTCTGGTTTGAGCACTTTTCGGTACGTAAAAGTTTATTTCCTTTTAACATTTATATGTTATGTTATAACTTACGTACTTCTATAATTTTTTTAGCGGACTTACTTCTTCCCTCCACACCGTGCCGTTGCTGTCGAGGCTATTTTTTCCAGCGTCGCTAGCAATCTCATTAGGGACGCGATCCTTGACCAAAAGGATCGTGACTGCCGTGGAGAGCCTATTCATGGTTGGATCTCTGCCGCCGACTGGGCGGTAATGAAGAGGAGATTCGAGGAGGAAGCCTATAAGGAGAAGTCTGTAAAGTCTAAAAGAGTACGACAGGCGGGGTCGCAGTGGTGTGGTGGATCACAGTCTATCATGGTTTTTTTTCACCCATATGCTACGTATCTCGTCGTATACCCATAATTAATACTTTATTGTAATATATTTCTTTCAACTTAACTGACAAATCATATAATAATTTCGTAACAGGTTGAATCGGGAGAAGACCCGAATATGGTGACCTTGTTCCTCGCTACGCACATAAAGGGGGAGCGGTTCGTAGACGACAAGGTCCGGGACACCTACGTAAGTTTTACTTAATGCTACTTCATTAATATTAATTTTTATTTACGTAAAAAATTCATATAGATGTTATTTCTAGGCCGAGTTTTAGAAGTTTTACATAATGCTAGTTCATTAATATTAATTTTTTGCGACAACGTGAGAATTCATATAGATGTTATTTTTAGGCCGAGTTTTTGAAGGCTTAGGGAGGCCGGCCGACACGGTCAGATGGAGCTGGTGCTAGCACTTTCCAGCAGCCCCCGGCCGTCGCAACTCAGTCAGATGACGAGTTGTAGATGAGGGCCGTTGGTGGCATGAATATGGGTACGTACTATGGTACGGGCTCCTTTGGTGCCTTCATTGCATCACAGGCCTCTACGACTGCCACTAGTGTGTCCGACCCCGCACAGACTGAGGAGTCGCTCCGCCACCAGCAGAGTGTCGATGCATAGATCACAGCTATGCGTGACGAGATGTTGCAGATGATGGAGGGGCGCATATAGATGATTCTGTGCTCATTTTACGCTTCGAGAGGCTTGAGGAGACTACTGAGATGCTGCGACAGATGACCCGCACTACGCAGGAGGCTACGCAGCGTTTAGTCGAGCAGATGCAGCAGTTCCAGGAGATAGCTATGGAGCGACCGTCTGCTGGTATGTCGGGAGCATCCTCTACATCCGGCGGTGCACGGGAGGACATGCTCGTCCAGCTGTTGTCACCGGAGGAGTATCAGACGATCCTGTCGTTGCGACGACAATCATCTGGTGGCTCTCCTCATCCAGCTCCGGCTCCAGCACCTGGTCCAACTCCAGCATCGGGTCCAGCTCCAGGCGATCAGTAGTTTTATTTTTATATATTTGGACTGTACTATATTTTTTACTTTATACGTATTTGGGGATATTTACTTTGTTCGTTGAGGATATTGACTTTGTACGTATTTGCGAATATTGACTTTGTTCGTTGAGGATATTATATATTGACATTGTTTGTTGCGGATAGTATTTTTTTCTTTATATTTTTTGTATATTCTAGAATGTATTGTGCGTGGCGGTGTTGGGTGTTCCACCGAGGGGGTCGACGAATCCAGGGATTGGATTCTGTATTTTGTATTTTGTATTTTGTATTCTGTATTTTGGCTCTGGCTCCAGCTCCATTTGCATTCTAGAACCTGTTTTTTATATTTTGTTTAACTTAGCGACATTTTTAGTGACATTTTAGAATGTCGCCAAATTTTTGTGACGTTAATAAATGTCGCTAAAAGCATTGCTAAAATGCTGACGTGGCAACAAGTGGCACCAAATCTGATGTCAGCAAATCGTCGCCAAAATGTCACAAAAGTGGTCGACGTTAATGTCGCCATTTGCATAGCTAATTAGCGTCAACGTTAAAACATCGCAAATAACGTCGCTAATTAGCGACGTTAATAACGTCGCTAAATAACGTCAGTCATAGCGACGTTTTTTCGTTTAGCGACACATTTTTTTCCGTCGTTTCCAAAACGTCGCCCAAAACGTCGCTAATTTTGCTCAGCGACATTTTTATCGAGTTTAGCGACGTTTTTGAACGTCGCTAATCTGACAAATTTTTTTAGTGGTTGGAAAACTGACAAGCATGGTCTTGTAGATATAAACTACAAGCGTAGATATCAAGGCTACGAACCATTTGTCCTAGCAACTCAAGCTCAGCTCGTGTACTTCACAGCTTATCCGAGACGGGGAGCAACGAAGTCTGACTGGTGGGCAGTATGCAAGACTAAAGCTAGAGATACTTTTGATGTTGACAAAAAAGCTTATCAGGAGGACGAGCTACCTCTTTTAACCAGTATTGTTGATGTGGACTCCACGAAAGTTACGCATTACACGATACATAATGTAGAAGATGTATAATTATCCGAAGAAGATGACGAAGCCGACGAAGGCAAAGATGAAAGTAAAGATGAGAAGGAAGAGGAAGATGAGGTCGAAAAAGGCGAACAAGATGATTATTCTGAAGATGATTGAGAGAGATGTACTTTTATTTTCTTATTATGTAGAGTTGGTTATTATCTAGTCTTGGTTATTATCTGAATGTACTATCTGGACTTAGATGTTTCTTGTAGAATGTACTATCTGAACTTAGATGTTTCTTGTAAAATATAATATCTGGACTTAGATGTTTCTTGTAAAATGTATCATCATATGTTGTCTTGGTTATTATCTTATCTTTGTTGCACTTTTATATTTCTAGTCTCTATTATTTGTTGTCTTTGTTGTATCTCAACATATGTTGTTATCAGGTATGACAGGTCGTCGCGGATCAGTTCCGTATTTCCCGACATGGGGCACGGGGTACTGGTACTGGCAGAGGACAGGGTACTCCTTCGATACCTACTGGTGGTACTGCTAGAGGACAGGGTTCTTCTTCGGTACCTCCTACTGGTACCGGCTCTGGATCCTCGTCGCCCAGTACTCCTGTGTATCGGACAGTAGCTCCGCCCGCCACTGATGCTACGTGGCATATCTTATGGGACGAGTAGTTCCAGGCGTGAGACTGCTCCCGAGAGTAGCATTCCTCCTGCAGATATGACGATGGAGACAGATGAGCAGATTGAGGAGGTTACACCGACGGCCGACCATTATCAGGCAGATGATGCCTGCGCACCTCCGAAGGAGACGAGGATGGAGATTTTGGCCGATGGTACAAAGTAAGTATTTTGGTTAATCATTTTTCTGTGTTTATCATAAATTAACTTTTCTCATGAATATAATATGTCTGTATAGATATCATCCCCCAGTCGGTACAAAGACGCCTAGGCCTGGTCCAGAGATAAAATTATGGTGGTCCGTGGATAAACTACTTGGATGCTTCGGACGATAGAATGGCCTACTGGTTTGCGCACTTCAAGGTTAAAATAAATTTACTTTTAACATAAATAATTTGATTTATGCATATTATATATAACTGATAAATATTTGGTTTGCGTACTCTTCTAGGATATGTTTTTCTATCCACTGCACCGGGCCGAGCTGATCGAGGAGATGTTTTCTGCTGTCGCTGCTAAGCTGATCCGCGATGCTATTAATGATCATAAGGCTCGTGATCGTGTCGGAAAGCCGATCCAAGGTTGGATCACCCCTGATTAGTGGGATGCGATGAAGGCTACAATCAACGAGCCAAGGTACAAGGAAAAGTCCGAGAAGGCCAAGGCGGCTAGGCAGCATGCCTCGAAGTGGTACGGTAGGTCGATTCCGATGACGGAACATTTCTGTCGTCTGGTATGTATTTTTCTTTCAGAAATATTATTTTAATGCAAATCCGATAAATTATTACTAAGATAATATATTTAATTACAGGTAAGGAAGGTCAGATACGGTGACCATCTTCCTGACCACCCATCGGAAGGGCGAAGGCCTTATTGACGAGAGGGTCGAGCTTTCCTAAGTAATTATTACAATACTATTTGTTAATTATAATACTTCGTGTTAATTTTAATATAACTTAGTAAATATGTATACAAATAAATATTCATGTAGTTAGTAATAATAAGTACATTAATTAGAGATTAGAAATCATATAGTACTATCTATACTTTCTAGGCCGAGTATCAGAGGCTTCGGGACCGGGCGACTACTAGTACACCTACTGCGGGAGAGGCCGGTACTTACTCGCAGCCCACTCAAGCTTCGTCGACGGACGAGCTGTGGATGACCGCCGCTGGTGGCCTTCGTAGGGGTACGTACTATGGTACGGGATCCAATGGCGTCCTAGTTACGACCTAGTCCTCTAGGGCATCCCCTCTTAGTGTGCATGGTCCACAGCCGTCCCAGGAGTCTGTCCGAATCCACCAGATGATGGAGTCTCTCCGTGACGAGCTGCTACGACGGATTCAGGACCAGTCTCAGCATCAGTCGGACGAGCCTGCACTTATAGCATGATTGGATGTGCTCGACCGCAGCATTATGGAGCTCAGGAATGTGATTGAGCAGAAAGAGTGGAGCATCACTGATCTTAGAGCATGGACAGAGCGCAGCGTGATGGATCTGCAGGCATCACAGATGTCCATGGACGAGAGGCTGAGATTTGTGCAGGATTCGGTGGCTGATAGCAGCGATAGAATGTTATCTACCATGGATTTATACCACCAGCGACTTGCAGCGTTGGAGCATCATCGTCCACCGGGTGCGCCTTCATCGTCGTCGACTCCGCCGGTGCCACTGCCTTCTTCATCGACACCGACTCCACCGACGTCACTACCTCCTTTATCGGTGTCGATTTCACAGGAGGACTATGAGCTTTTCTTAGCCCTTCGTCGCGGCAGCGCCCCCTCCTGCTCCAGATCCCTAGTAGTCCTATTTAGAACTGTTTGTATTGAGTGTTTGTGTAATTGTTTGTATTTACTATTTGTTTGTGACACTTATTTGTTTGTGACACTTGTTTGTTGGTTGCGTAGATACATTGGTTATTGGTTGTGTAGACTTATGACAATTTGGATATTGGTTTATATATGTTGTGTGAACTTTGGTTATTTTATGTTGTTATTAGTTTCATTTGGATGTTAATTGACCGGTGTTGAGTATTCCACCGAAGGGATCGGCGAACCCAGGGATAAAATGTGCTTGTGTATTGTGTTTCAGTGTTATTTATTAAACTGCAGGGAGAAAATGATTCTGTGGAGAAAACTACATACTGTAATTTATTTATTTTTATTTTTTTCAAATTTTCTGACGTTTACCGACGCTTTCCGACGTCAAAATGCGTCGGTAGACGTCGCTAAACTGGCATATATTGTCAGGATACCGACTTATAGCGACATTATTTTCATCGGCATGCGTCGGTAAACGTCGATAACTTTTCTAGGATTTTACCTTATTTTCTAGGATATACCGACGTATAACGACATCACAAAACGTCGGTGATATTTCCCAGGATATATCGACGCATAGAGACATCATAAACGTCGGTAATTTTTCCAGAAAATATCGACATATAGCGACATCATAAACGTCGCTATTTCATCGACGAAATGACGGTAAACGTCGGTATATTACCAACGTAATTTTGCGTCGGTAAACGTCGGTGTTGGCGACGATCAGCGACGTCTTTCCAAACAACGACTAAGGTTTTCGCGACAAGAGGAAGACGTCGCTAAAATATTTTAGCTAGCGACGTCTTTAGGCGTTTTAGCGATGACTTTAGGCGTCGCTAAAATGACTTATTCTGGTAGTATGAAAATAAATTTCATAATATTTTTAATCTTTTTATTACCTTTTGGGACAATTATATAATATATATATATATATATATATATATATATATATATATATATATATTTGTTTTATATATATATATATATATATATATATATATATATATATATATATATATATATATATATATATATATATATGGGAGCGGATCAAAAGCCCCCCTTAGAAAACTCCCTAAAAAACTTCCTCACTCTCAGCCGTCCATTTAATGTTAATATTAATATTAATAATAATGTTAATATTAATGTTAATATTAATTTTATATATATATATATATATATATATATATATATATATATATATATATATATATATATATATATATATGGGAGCGGATCAAAAGCCCCCCTTAGAAAACCCCCTAAAAAATTTCCTCACTCTCAGCCGTCCATTTAATGTTAATATTAATATTAATAATAATGTTAATATTAATGTTAATATTAATTATTATTTTTATTTTTATATTAA